>JABFFG010000530.1:0-59294 GCA_013623685.1 Fusarium transvaalense
AACAAGAGAAAAAATAAAAGAGACAGTCCCAAGCCAACGAACAAACAAAAAAAAAAACATACAGCTCTTGCAAATCGCTTCAAATGTGTGTGTTCAACATAGTCTAGATGTGCTGTGGAAACTCTGAGGAAAGTCGTTTAAGCGGTGCTTTCCTGAGTTTGTGACTGATGAGGATAGTTGGGGTCGGTGAGGGACTTTTCCCACTCGTCCATCAGGTTCGTCGCTGTACGCTTGAGATTGCTGGGCGAGAATTGGTTGACAATATTGGGTAGAAGCTCCTCGAGTTTGGGGGAGAGAAGAGGAGTTTCGTAGCCGGATGACTTCTTCTTACTAAACCAAGTTAGCTATTGCCGCACAAACAATTTCAGACTAATGCCAACAATCACTTACGAGGGCGAGTCCGCAGGTTCTCCCTCGTCCGAAGTAGCAGACATATCGTCCAGTCCACTACTGCCAATAGTAGAGCCGCTCCAACGAGACGTCTTAGAGGACGAAGCCGGAGACTCCCAATTAGACCAGTCATTGTCGTCCATCGAGTCGAATCCAAGAGGCTGCCAAGAGAAAGACTTGTTCTTCGATTTCGTTTTACTCCGCGCAGGCATCTCAGGCCGGGTTTTTGAGGCTGTTGTAGTTGACGTTTGAGGCTTCGTCTCTGAGCCCTCTGTAGTCTCAGAGTTGTTGTGGGGTGGCTCAAATACCGTGCTCACTTTAGGTCGAAGTGGGCGATTCGGTCGGACTGTATCCTGGGTTCGGGACGTTTCGCTGCGATCGCTAACACTGTTTGAGCGGACGGGCTGGCCGTTAATAGGCTCGTCCCCGACAGTAATTTGACGGATGTCCTCGACAAAAGCTTTGAGACCCAACTTAAAGTCCTCGACAATTTGAGCAGCACCGGGAACGTTTTGCTGTGTGCGTGGCTGCCATGAGGCACGCTTATTTAAATGAGGGTTTGTTAATTGAGCGGTCCTGCGCTCTATTGAAGGTAACCTGACCTGCTCGTGCTCGTGATCGCGGTCCTGGTATAATGAAAATCCTCCGTCTGGCTTCGCCGGCGACAGCAGAGACAGGGTTCTTGTATGTCCCCCGCGAAGGACCCTTCGTCGATTGGGAGTTGTTGCACCCGTCTGCTGCAGTAATTTTCGGCGGTCTGACTCGGCGCTTCGCCTGGCCGACGAGCCATCATCTTCTGAAGGCAAAACTGGGCTGCGGTATGCCTCAATGGGAATAGGATCACCCTTTTTCTCTTGTGTAGTCCATTTCTTCTTTAATGAAGTCAATTCCGCCTCAGCACGGGACAACTCCTCTCTCAATTCAAGCACACGTCTCTCCTGTGCGGCAATTGCAATGATGAACTCATTTGCGCCAGCCGGTGAGGAAATGCCAGAGTCAATTGGCGTCGGAGGAACTGATGACATGGCAGAGGAGGTCGGTGTTGGTCGGGAAGGGTCGCTCGTAGGGGGTGCAATTGGGAGGGTCAGGGAAAGTCGGTTGACCTGGCGGTTCATGCTGGATACGCTAGATTTCGCACGAGTGTGACCACGTCTGTAGGAGATGGTTTCGTCTCTTTGAGGCGGAGGGGGGATTCCTGCCACCGAACTCATACTGCCGTGACGGTTATGTGAAGCGAGGTTGCGAGCAGGAGTGTATCTGGGGTCGACAGAGGCAGCGACAGCGGTGGTTGTAGTAGAAGAAATGGTCGAATCAGGGGTAGTCTCAGAATTCAAGTTGGAGGTGGTGGGTATAACCAAATCTGCTGGCAGACGGTCGGCAACTGAGTAGCGTCGACGGATAGCTTGTTGTTGCGAGGCCATGTCCATTAACTTGTAGGGATTCAAGGTCAAGGTATGAATATAGGTATTGTATGATAGGGAGTGGAGGCCAAGGAATCGTCGGCGTTTATGCAAATGAGTGGCTGGAGCTCTTTGGGCTCTGCGGCGCTGCGATCTAGCAGCAGCGACAGCAACAGCGGCCCTGGCAGTGAGCGCTCTATGGTGTGTCTGTGTCAGGCGGCGGTGATCATCGAAGAGAGCGAACGAGCAACGATGGACAAGGCAGAGTTGAAAGAGAAAACCGGGCATCAGAATAAGGAGAGAGAGGCGAGTCGGAAGTGGATTGTGGGAGGTCTTAGTGGTGTATCAAGTTGCGCATGGGGTATGGCGCGAGCCGGGGTGGATTGATTTCAGTGGACCGTCCGCCAATGCTCAGTGGCTGTTGTCGAAAATAGAGCACTGGAGGCGTCCAGTAGCACGACCCTAGATCCCCTAACTTGGGAAGACGTCGGGTTGTTGATTGCTTAACTTAGCACACGACACGACGCCTGGGCGGACCTTGAACCAGACTGGACTGGGACTGAACTGGGGCGGCGATTGTCAGGAGAACAGGAGCACCATTGGTATTGGCAGGTACCGTAGCTGGGGCTCGGCAAGGCGCAGGAGCGTTGCGAAATAGGAAGTCAGGGACGATGTGAGGCTTGCCGGGGTTGGTCGAGAGCGTTGGCAGGAAATTGATAGATCCCAGTAAGGGACGAGGCGACGTTAAGCGGATGGGGCGGATTGGTGTACCTAACGCTGATAAGGAGCCGTTGAGATGAGAAAAGTGAATCAATTACCGTGGGGAAGTAAGACTGTTTGGGATGATGTTTTTCAAATTTTAACGAGGAAGAGAAAAAGAAAGGAGCGTTGGTATTAAGAAAAATGTTGAAATGGTAATGAGCGAATATTTTCGAAAAGGTGTTTGCGTGATACAGATAACGTATGGATGGATGGAATGTCGTAAAAAATATCAGTAGATGTTGATGACCGGAGTGCTGTCAGTGCAGTAGACTATCAGTCTACAGTACAATAATAGGTAGGTAGCCGTTCTCGAGGGTAACCCTGGTAGGCGTGGGGAGATGTCGACAAGCGAAAAGTCCTGTAATTGACGATGCAGTGCGCGTACAATATTTCGGGGCATGAATTTTGGATCATGAACATGAATTGTAAGTGCTACTTTAACAGGGTAAGGGAAATGGAACTGGGACCTGCTTTGTTTACATATGCTGCTCGTAATTCAAAATGGGCCCTTCGGCATCCGTCAACAACACCATAGGAACTGACCTGACCCAAAGAGCTGCGATTTGACGGCCCAACCCGCAAGTCTCACTTAATACTGTGAGCAATTGCACCACCTGACCTGTCTCTGCCTTGTTTGCGCGGCTTGTCAAGCTCAACGCTTTGCTGCAGTGGATCATGTCTCCAGGTTGAGTCACGGACAACTACATATCAATATTCCTTCTCATTTCATCCCATCTTTTGTGCTGCCTTTTTTTTCTTCTTTCTCCCGACTTTTCCATCACCCCGCCCGTTGCTCCCCTCATCCTTTTGACTTGACAACAGACAGAGCCTCGACGCCTAAACTACTGCACCCTGTGCGTTAGACTGTATCTTGTTGGGCAAGGGTTCCACGATCAAGCGCTCGAGCCGTTGTCCAGACAGAGTGTTTATATCCTCCATTGATTATTGGCTCTTTATAAGTGAGGCACTTTGTTCTGGCTGACGACGATGAAGTGTTTGTCACAGCGATGGAGGTAGTAGCGCTCCCGTGACCCCGTCATCCAGGCCCCAGGGGTCTTGTGTCTTTTAAGTTGCGGTGGCCCTGCGCGGACCTTGCATAAACGCAGGGGTTTAGCACCAAATTGAGTTGAACAGTCTACACGTCTGCCGAGGAATGCAAGTAAATTACATCCGTAAGCTGACTTGCATAATATCATTTAACGGTCGATTATTCGGTTAATACCTAGTTTGAGATGCAAAAAAACCACATGCGGCTCATTTATCCGAACTGTCTACCTATTCGTGGGTTGTGCGTGGGCATCCATCTGTTTGCTGATCGTGAAGTTGCGGTCGAAGTAGGTTAGGTATTGCTAGCAACAGTCTCAGGTCTGCCCCAGCAAAGTCTTGAACACGAACTGGGTGAAACCGGTTTTTAATTAGTTACGGAAAAAGAATAAGAGTGCGTTTTTACATCATCCACTGTGGAATTCAACAAAAATTAAAGGCGGTCAGACAGCGCGTGTAAGTTGAGCTTCGTAGACGCTACCAGACGAGACGGGCTGGACCCAGATTGGAGAATCACGTGATCTTCGTGTCAGGATCGCGTTTGCTTAGAGGAAGGTACGGCTGACACGTCAATTGCCCGACCGCATCCATCACCAAACCTAAGTCGTCGCGCCCCGCAGAGTCAGAAAGTGGGAATGGCATCTTATTTCACGAATAGACTTTGTTGCCTGCTTCGCCTAATATTTAGTCAAGAACTAGTCGCTTCGCGTATCTCAATCTGAGTTCTCACGCTAAATTATGGGCTCTTTGTCATTATCTTGAGGCTTTCGTTAGGAACAAACGATGCCATGACTCCCGACAATGCCTCTTTCTTTCACCTTGGTTTGCGAATTACTCGACCAGTGTTATAGTCTTTCTCTCGCTAAAAAGAGCTGCTCCAGTGTCATTATAGAGTGGTTTGCTAGGCATCGCAACTATGTTGACGCCCACGATACCAGCCTCTCGGCACTCTTGTCGACCTTGCTCCCCGATAAAAGAACCGACAGAGTCTACTGTATTCAAACTCCTAGTCTGGAAAGAATCATCGGCCGCGCATGTCTTCTCGGGGCCTCACGTATTGCTGAACTAGCTCAGTTCCGTCAGCCAGGTTCTGGTGTTGATCTGGCAGACTGCGTTTATCGCATCCTGACTGTAACAGTGAGTTAGTTCGCGGGAGAAGCAGTAACAAACTAACTGTAATCCAGCCAAGCCCCGGATACAGCCAGAATGATCTTGTTACCGTAGAAGAAATCGACGAGCTTTTGCACTGGCTCGCCTCGAAAGTGAGATGGAGTTCCCCCTCGATTCGCACTTCGCAGACCAGCATGACTCCAGGCAACAGAACAGATGTTGAGCTCATGTACAGAAGGCTGAGCGCAGTCGAAGCCAAGTGGTTTACAAGGTTGATTTTGAAAAGCTATCAACCACTAGTATTAGATCCGCATCTCATATATCGACTTTGTGACTCTCTTCTTCCTTGCGTTCTCAAGATTCAAGACGACTTTGCCATGGCGATCACTACTGCGCAAACTTTACGAAAGAGACTACTCCTCAATATTGGACGAAAGACGCCGCGTGAACAGATCATGGGCACGGTGAAACCTCAACTGGGTATTAAGATTGGAAGACAGCCTTGGATCAAGGGCCGTAGCATCAAGCATTGTTTGGACATGGGATACGGGCGCATGAGTGTGGAGGAGAAGATCGATGGCGAATACTGCCAAATTCATATAGACCCAAGCAAAGGAGATCGATCCATCCAGATATTTTCCAAGAGTGGTAAAGACAGCACCGAAGACAGGGTTGCACTTCACGGGTCGGTACCGAATGATCTGTGATTCTGCGCAAGCTAATCCTGCGAATAGGACAATACTAGAATCACTCAAAATTGGACAACCCGACGCCAGAGTCACAAAGGCTTGTATATTGGAAGGAGAGTTGGTTGTATACGATGATTCTGTATGTCTTCTCATAGTCCATCTCTTCTACAATAGTCTGACGATTCCTAGCAAGACAAAATACTCCCATTTCATAAAATCAGGAAGCATGTATCGCGGAGAGGTGTATTCTTAAACACAGACTTAGACTCACTGTATGCTTGCCCTTTTCCAACGTTATATCCGATATTGACTCGCCAGGCCTGGACCGCAGGAACACTTGATGATCGTTTATTATGACATAATGCTTTTAGAGGACCAGTCACTGATCAACTTACGGCACTCAGAGAGGTTCAAAATCCTCTCGAATCTTGTCTGTTGTCGCAAAGGATGGGCAGAACTAGTCCCGCGACAAGTTGTTGATTTTGGCCAACCACTTGGCGCCTCAACCCTGCGCAAAATGTTCGCCTTGACTATTTTGGCTCGAAAAGAAGGTCTCGTTTTGAAACCAGATGAACCTTACTTCGACTTCAAAAATCAACGGCGAAAGTTCTCGAGTTGCTGCATCAAGCTCAAGAAGGAGTACATTGGGAACTTTGGAGATGTTGGTGACTTTGCCGTCGTTGGGGCCAGATACGACCCGACAAAAGCAATGTCCTATCGGATTCCTGGATTGAGATGGACGCACTTCTACGTTGGCTGCCTCGACAACAGTGAAGCGGTTAGAAGTTGGAAGGCTAAGCCAGAGTTCACCATCGTCAACGTCGTTGAACTCAACGAAACGCTGCTCAGGGAGGTTGTTACATACTCAAACCCAGAGCCCGTTACCCCGAAAGAGAACAATGCGATCGTCCTCAAGCAAGCCCCTGGCGTTGAACAAGGGTCATCCCCAACCGCTATATTCACCAAACCGCTGGTGTTTGACCTCAAATGCTTTAGCTTTGATAAAGTAGGAAACACTGGGTTTTGGAGCCTGCGGTTCCCCTCAGTGACAAAAGTTCACTTCGACCGGGATTTCACTGACACAATATCGTTTGAAAAGCTGCAAACATTGGCCAAGGACGCAACTACAGCCTCTGAGCTTGAGGATAGTCAGGAGAATCTACAATGGATTGCAAAGCTAGAGGCAGCCGATCCGCGCGGTATCGCAGTTGATGCTGCCAGCCAGCTGACAGTGACAACTATGCCAACACCGTCACCTCGAAAGTCAACACAGAACACCACTTCTACATGTTCTCCCACTTCCCCCCTAGTAGCAAGGTCACCAAGGGGCAATCAAGTTAGCCCCTGCCATAATCGCTTCGAAAGATTGCGTCCTTTGATAACATCTACTGCTGCACCTACATCGCCTACATCGGCCGCACCACTTGCATCACCTACGGAGCACAGTTCAAGACAGAAACGTGATCCGCTCATTTTACAGCCAGCGTCGCCGCGTAAGCGCCTAAAGCCAGACACCGAATCATCACCAAAACATAAACACCCTTCCGACAGCGTAAGCAATTCTCAATCACGCGAGCCTCTCGGCGACATTGATAACAACTCGCGTTCTCAGCTCGCCATGGCTGCTTACGCACGATGCGCTCCGTCGCATCTCGGCAGGAGCGTCTCTCCTGATGATCCCGACCTGGATGAACACAGTGCTCCAAACACCATTCTAATCCCAGATCTTGAAGCTGACCATAGTATTCGCCTTGGAAACGATCTAGAGACCGAAGCGGAACATTGCCATGATAAACCAGTCAATAAGATCGTTGCAGCTCCGGCAAAGGGGTGTGTTTATACGGGCGAAAACTGTGCGTTTGCGAAGGCAGTGGTGTTGATTTCACCTGGACTTTTCGGAAACTCGACAGCTAAGACATTCTTCGAACTACATGGAATCGACGATCCTGTCGAGGACCTTGATGCTTGGCTCACGAAGGAAAAGTCGGGCAAACTCAAAGAGAATGGGAAGAACAGCACCGAGACCTATCTTTTGTGCCAATCCGACCACAAAGAGGCAACAAAGTCGCTCTTTGACAAAATCCAGAAGTTACGAGAGGCTATCCCAGGCGAACAACCGAACTGGATTCGTGTTTACGACTGGCGCGTTCTGAAGCATGTGACAATCCTGGAGGATGTATCTACCCAACCCAAATACTACGACGGGTTTTGCACCCCGTGGGATCGCTGGCGCATTGGGCCTGGACTTATCTGATTGTAACAACCGAAAATGACGGGATACGAGGAACGACTGATGATAGACTGAGGTAGCGCACAAAGATCAGTTCATGGTGTTGGCATGCTCAATTCTATCCTTTATGCTTTCCCTACATTTGTGATGCCTTGTCGTAAAGATCACCATAACTCTCCTTGAGTCTCATGAACAAGTGCTCATCTGCTGTCATGACTTTGCTTGTAGCATAGGGGTTCTCACTCGGTGCCCCTGCAGCGGGTACAAAGTTCTTCACCCGCTCGCTAGGAACGGGCTCAAGGGGGACGGTACCGACAGGATGGCAGAAGTAAGCAATTGAATATCTTGGTCCCTCATTCGTCTCTCCCTGCACCTTGACGCTTCCTTCTGTTGGAAACACAACCCTGTGGAGAGTGCTGCGGAATAATCCGTTGGTCCAGTAAGACAATAAGTCACCGATATTGATGAGAATAGGCGGGCTGGGATCATCTTCGGTGCCAGCTGGACACACAGGGACAGGCGCCCATATGTTGTCCTTTGTGAGGACTTCTAGGCCTGCTTGGCCCTTTAGACGAAAGAGAAGTGTAATAGACCCGTAGTCGCTGTGTGAGCCAGCACGCACATCCTCCTCGGTATGAGCTGTAGATTCAGGGGGCGGATAACGTAGGAAGCGGAGGATAGAGCTCGAAGCGCCCTTGTCTGTGTTATGTGCCGAAGAGAAGAAGTCGCCGACCTGGTTGACCATCTAATGAGTCTACTAATTTCGAGGTTGACTACAAAGAGTCGACTTACACCAAGGCCAAGGCCAAGTAGATAGAGGAGCTTCTGGCAAAGGTCATGACATGAGTCAGCAAATGCACTTATCTGGGGTTCATCGGGAACCAGATCAGACGGAAGAGGTTGTTGGGCCTTTCCATCGGCGAATTCACCAAAGTTAAAGGCTCTACGATGGCTGAGTCAGTGTGAGTCATTGCAGATGAATCGTCAGTAGCTCACTCTTTGAAGTCTCCAATCTAGTCGGCGGTCAGCCTGGTGTTATTGTTGTTTTCTTGGATTAGATATACATACCTTTTGGTTCTTGGGATCCAGAGTTTCAGAATGCATACCCGACCAGCCACGGTTGTTGGTCTGAATTGTGCATCTCTGCTTCTCTTCCAAGGAGCACTCAAACGTTTTCCTGACCTGTCACATAATGATTAGCATTGTCGTGTTTGTATGCGTTTGAGTTCTATAAATCAAACACTCACGAGATCAAAAGCCCCATCGACATCCTTGGACTGAATGTCCCGGCCTAGATTGCGGATGTAGATGAAGCCATGATCCTCGGCAGCATCAACCAATTGTTTGGCAATTTCCTTTTGGTCGGCATCCGGGGCTGAAATGTCGATCAGAGGAATGTTTGCCGTTCTTTGGTCAACACCAAGAGGTCGCTTGAAGTGGCCGAGCTTATCCTCCATTGGAAAGTTTATGTTTGCGTGGTTTGTGTTTGAATACGGAACCGGCTTAAAGAGTATGTTAGTCATAAAGCCCGCAGGATACAAGGTGGTTACTACCTCAGGTTCTTAAACTACCTAGAAATAGAACACGGCAACAAACGTTCATCGCAGGGTGTCAAACGATATGAACGACACAAACAGGGTATGATCGTTTGATCAAGCTTATTTTGCACAAAGCGTCATCACCCCGCCGCTTATAGATGTCTGCCGACATTACATTAGACTCTGTGTAAGTACTAGGTATGGTACAGTGCGGGAGCTCTAGGTTGAGTTTAACATTTTATGTCCAACTTTGACAGCACCAGCTTAATCAAGGCACATGATATAAGCATTTTATTGAACCAAAAAGACGGAAAATATGTTGTGTCTATTGGTATTTTAGAATAAATCCTATGTTCATACAATACTAAGCTGTTCGTAGAGGTTCAACATGGTCTCTACCCCATGTGAGCTTGATATAGCACAGCCACATCTCGGGTAACACTAGCCACACTCACGAGGGCTCCTCCCAGCTGGCATGGATGGGGGTGGGCGGTTGGATGTGCCGTCCCGCCCGTAGGCAAACTCTAGGTGTAGGCAGGTACCGCCCAGGTAGGTAGGGTAGTCTTGGTGCGTCCCTGCCGCTGTAACTCGTCAAACTTTGGTTCCTGTCACATCTTCCAACCAGCTGTTTACCCTTGAAGCTGAAGATACCTGCCTACCTTGGGTCTTCAACCTCACACGACAGCTTTTTGAGAAAAGTCTTCCTTTCCTCCTCACGACTCCCTCCAACCCGACGGCCCGCCCAATTCGTTCCCCTCTATCCAGCTGCGCCTGTCTCCCCTAGCACAGCTACAGCACAGCACCGCACAGCACAGCACCTGACGGAACTCCTTTCAACCCCGCCATACTTATTCCAACAACATCCTCCCTCACCTTGCCGCCAGCACCTGCGATTTCGAATTCTTCTATCCTTCGAACGACCGATCCTTTCTGCCTCCAAGACCTCCGGTCTCCAAATACCGACACCGAGAACATATTGTACAAAGGCGTTTGAGTTGTAGCGAGTGTTTCGAGATGCCATGTGAGTCTTGACCCGCGCGCTTGGGGACAAAGTTCGTCCAAACCCAGTTGGATGCCATGTTCGCCTTTGAAATTTGGGTTGCATAGCTCGCAATGGTCCTGCTGGCCGTCGAGAAGAACTTTAGCACAGCCTAGTTGGCTTGTATCAGCTTGTAGGATCTCGTGAAAGCTAGCAGGACATAAACAAGCTCAATTGCGGTTCAGGCTCTGTGGGTAGAGCGCTCCAATATCAGCTCAACCTGATGATGATCACACCACATCCGACTGCTTTTGCGACGATGATGTCCCCATGCCGTGCCCACACACGTGAAGCTCCTTCCATAGCATGCGCTAACTCTTCGAGTAGTCCTTATTGAGGATTCCTGGATCAACGACCAGGCTTCGTACGTACTTTTGCGACTTACTCTCCTGTGAGCAAGCGCTAATTGAACATCACATAGCACGCATGATATCTCTCTGCTCGAAGGGTGCGCCATCGCTGTCGATGCAACTTATTATCTCTGTCAGCTTTACGAAACGCCTCCTGCCCACGAACCCCTTTTGTCAGCTCTGGGTGGTCTCACTGGAGTCGAGGCACACATAAACGAGAACCTCGATCATTGGGCAAAGAATGACATTGTTCCTTTCTTCGTGTTCGACGGTCAGCCTGTGACCGGTCAGGATGACATCACCTTGGATCGTGGCCTCAAGGCCAACAAGAAGACAGACGAGGCATGGAACTTGTACTCTCAGGGGGCCGCTGAAGAGGCGGTGACAACCTTCGGTGCTAGTCCAGGTGAGTGAACATCAGTTTTCAACGAGGATGTTGGCCTAAACCGAGACTACAGGGGCCTTTCGCATTCAGGACCTTTACCCCCTACTTCAAAAGGTTCTGAAGAGCCGTGATCTTCACTTTCTGGTAGCTCCTTACACTGCATGCGCCCAGGTGCGTTATTCAAGACTATTTTTCCGTGACGCTCTTAAACTAACAGAAATAGCTTGCTTACTTTGAAATGACCGACTCAGACCAGTGTTCAGGTGTGATGGGCTCTCAGGAGCTTCTCTTGTATCCTGTCAAAGACTCCGTCCTTCGTACTTTCGACTGGGAGGCCAAGACGGTTACTGCAATTTCCAAGAAGAAAGTGATGCGCAGCCTCACACCCACTGCAAGCGAGCCTCGGTTCATCGACTCTTTCTTGATGGCTGGCACATCATTCCTTTCTCCCTTCCCTGCTCTTTTGGAGAGCTCAATGTATTCGGACTACAACATCTCAACTGCTGCCAATCTGCTTAGGACTGCAGAAAACAGTGTCGCAACTGCTTGCGCTAGTTTCAACGACATATTGCAGAACAAGGACGCTGACTGGCTCGACAAGTATCGCAAGGCGAGGATGGTCGTCCATCACTTCGTGTATATCGCTGAGAGTGGTGAGATCCGTGTCAACGACTATGAGCACTTGACCAGTGACAATCACGAGTATCTCGGTCTTCAGCTCCCGGCTGAGCTTTTTCATTACCTCAACACTGGCTTGATTGGACCTCGCCTGCTGGGAAACATTACCCACGGACAGCTTCTCATCCAGCCTACCTTGGATGGTGTTGCATCAGACGAATACAAAAAGTTGATCACTGACAGAATAGTGCCCATTAAGGAGCAGGCTCTCTCCCTGTTGATTCCAAGACTTCACCGTGGCATTCAGCACAAGAACATCAAAGTGCGGGTATGGTTTGACCCCAAATATTCATACACTATCAATCACCGTTCGGTCAATCCTCCCCCATCACAGATGGTTGCCAGTTGGGATGTTAAGGAGGACGATGTTCGCGCATTCTGCCCTGAGGATTTTGCGGGCCCTGTATCGTTGGAAGTCTTGTCGCTTGTTAACACCGAATTTGTTGACAAGACATTCCCCAAAGAGAGGCCCATCAAGGGAATCGACAGTACCAATATGGTGACATCGGTTACCATTTGGCGATTCCTTCATTTGAGAGGATATGCTGATGACAAGCATAAACTAACAAAGTGGGGTAATGCATTGGCAGCCACCCTTCTTACCCTGCAAGATGTCAAGGAGAACAATCCTGAAGTGACCGGTCTGTCGGAAGCAGCCCTGGTTGCGTTCGAACTTATCCGAAATGGGCTTCTGACAGGAAAGCACACCGAGGGTCAGCCTGGTTTGCCCCGCAAGGGCTCTTATGAGGAGAAGGCAACTCTTGTGCTAATTAGCGAGTGTGCGTCCCTGTTGAAGCTTCGACACCAAGTATATGGCTACACCGGCCCTCTCAACAAGAGCCTCTTGAGTTTCTGGTCGTTAGCTTCAGCCATGAGAGAAGCCGATCGGGACCTGCTCGAGGCTATTGTGGCTTCAATGTTCCTATATGGACAATCCAAGCGCGAGAGGGATGACCAGCTGGAAATCAGCCGACGGTAAGGTTTCCATTCACCTTTCTCCGTGCGATACTAACATGTGAATAGCCTACCTTTCCAACAAGAGCCCGATATCGGTCTCGGCATTGCTGTGAGAACCTTCTTCGACGACGATGAAGCAGGCGGGGACAAGGAGGGCCGACTGCACCGACTGGAAGAGTTCCCTAAGACGTTCGTTCCATACGCCGAGTCACTGACCGAGGACTTCCGAGTTGCGCGAGACTTTGTCGACGCGCTCGCCAAGGGCGTGGAGGCGCTGGGCGCAGAACAAATGCGGGCAGAGGACAAGGAGGCTTGGACCAGGGCTCAGGCATACTTCGAGGCGCGACCTTTCTAGAGCATGATTGAGCTTGAGGCAGATTTATGGCAGATGTTACATTATAGTGGTCTAAGCGTGACGCCTTTGGGCATACACTGTCTGGCAGACTTATTAGCGGCGTTGGCGCGGGCGGCATAAAAGTCAGGGACATAAAAGTTATCGCATTAAGCAGAGGTATCAAATGAGTTTCCAGCAGGACTTGTGGGGATGATGCGAATGCCAAGGGGGGTACTGGGGTGCATGACGATATGTTCCACGGGAGGAGGCTTCGAACGTCGTTGGACGAAGCAACTCAGATTTACAAATAGATATAGCCAGGCCGGTCAAACTCGGCATGCGTACTATATCAAAGACAGGAATATTGCATGCATGGCTTGTATCAACTGAAGTCGCTTGACGCAGGAGATGTACGTGATAGTAGTCACACAAGTTTGCACCGTTGGGATAGTGAGTTACTAGTAATAATATTGGCTTGAGCAAAGTAGCTACTCAGTCTGGGTATTAAGTAATATTACAGCACCACCATTAATTAACACAGCTTGATATCCCCCTTACGAGACGGTCATCACCATAGGCCCAGCCACAGTAATATCATCAGACAAAACACCCTCCAAAGGTCCGGCGCTGGTCAATGTAACATAAACAACTCCCGCAACGCCCTGAGGAACCTCGCAACCCTCTCCCTCAGTGAATGGTGTAAACTTGGTTCCGCCAGGAAGTACACCTCCGGCTGTGAAGCCGCAGTGGGTAGCACCCGCCGCAGCCTCAGAAGCAAGCTTCACCTTGGCTCCAATGGTTGCAGCTTCAGCTGTCTGGCCTTCAGCCATGGCTAGAGCTGGGAATGCTTCGACCTTGAGGTTGGAACCCTCAGGACACTCAGTGATGAATGGCGCAGCAAGAGAGAAGACGGCACGGGGACCCAGGGGGGTATCGAGAGGCTGAGGAACAGCAATTGCCTTGGAGAAGACTCGAATAGCAGTCTGGTGTCGTGCTTCGACGGTGAGAATCGCTCCAGCGGTACCAAGGATGGCAGGGTCGGTGAGGAGTGGTGCTGCGCCGAGGTAGGCTGATACACCAACACTCTCGAGGATAGCAGCAGTGGCAACCATGGCAGATGGATCGGCGGTTGCGCCCTTGAAGTCGTACTTGCACTCTTGGACAGGGGCGAAACCTGCACCTGTAAGGGCTGACTGGAGAAGGACGACGTGAGAGGCTTCAGTCTTGCCAATGGACTTAACATCCTCAAGCGTCTGTCCCTCGAGGCCAAGGGGGGCGAATTCGGCATCGGAAATAGTAAGGAAAGATTCGCGGTAGAAGGCATTTTCGAGATGTTCCAGGGTCAAGGCACTAAGCAAGAGTGTTAGTTTTGTCCGTGTTTGGAGATATAGCAGACCAGGGAAACATACAATTGCAAGATACTGGGGTCATCAAGGCCAGCGGCGGCAGCAGCGTCGTTTTGACGCTTGGAGAGCTCATGATATCGTAGTTGTCTCTTGGTGAACATGGGAACAGAAGGCATCGCCAAAGCGGTGCTGGCAAAGAGGCCAAAGAGGATAGACTTGACAGAAGCCATGTTGTACTAGTAAACAAAAAAGAGAAAAGAAGGTGTCGGACCAGCCAGCAGAGAATAAGTATTAAAACAAGGTAAGTAGTTAGTGAGAAGATGTAGATTATCTCACTAATACAGTAGAATCGAAGGTGAAGTAAGTAAGTAAGTAATGAATAAGAAAAAAAAAGCAACTATCAAAAGCAGACCAGTGCTTATTGAACGAGCGAGTAGAAACGAAAGGACAAAACTTTCTTGTCTTGTTAAGTGTAAGTAAGTCGTCGAGTCAAGCCAGAACAAAACATTGGTCGGGTAGAAGATAGACAACCTTATATCTCTTCGCGCAACACCAGGATTCTCATCTCAACTTTTCCCTCGCCCTTGTGACATGGACCGACGGGTTTAGCAGCATCCGTGGCTAAGGCAGGTCAGGGGTCTTCGGCAAGCTTCGTTACTGGTGCCAAGAAAGGTCGATGTACAGGAATGCTAGATAGCCGTGTTTAACGTCTTTCCCCTTCAAACGTTTCCGCTTTGTGCCTTGGGCGCTTTGTAGTACTCGGACTGCCAGGGTTCTCCATCTGTAGATCTGAGACGTCAAAAACTCGAACTGTGAAACCGTTCCGAGCTATTGCATATCTGGCGTTGGATTGGACGCCTTAACAGTAACTCTATAGCCCAGAAAGGTGAAACAACGTGCCGAGGACCCTTCTGCTATTATATTCTGTCAAAACCATGCTCGGTCCGGCCAGCGACCGAAACACAACTGACACATATCAACCCCTGCGGATAATGTTTACAGGCTAAACCCATAGAGATACGCGATTGTAAAATCGTTTGCTCAGTCACCTGAGAACTACACAAGGCTAGCAATAATGGGTCAGTAACCAGAGTAATCGAGACAATTGGCAGTTAACATGGACAGACCCATGATTACCTATTGGTAAACCTGGGCATAAATCATAATACAATACCAGTCACTCACATAGCCAAGCAGTCTTGGCATCCATCTCGGTGCAACAATGACGACCAAAACCATAACAAGCAAAACAGAATAGAACGAACATCGTACACTGCTTGAGCAAAAGATGAAATTACCTCCACTATGTCTCTTGTCAACACCATACCACCAACTAAAAGCCCGACTCCTTCTGACAGTCTTCATCAATCCCCGGCAATGCTCACCACCCTATGCTAGATATAACTTGATCCTCCACTAATAAGCAAGCCATGCTTCAAACTTCCATTTACATTGTCGCCATTACAGTCACCAGCTAAACTTTTATTCTGACTTTACAGAGCGTAGGGGTTCAGGGATCGAATTGTCAGGCAACTAAACTCTTGGTTAGCACGCTTCTCCATAATGATTATTACAGAGTACTTACGGTGGGCTCTTGGTGAGATCCGTCTTCAGAATGACCGGCACTCTTGTCATCTCCGTCACATCCTGGATGTAATCACCACCCTCTTCGCGGAGCGAGAACAGGTTGAGGTACTTCTCCTTGTTGGTAAGGCGAGTCTCAACAGCCTCTGCCACGGGCACCTTGGAGTCGGAGCGAGTGCGGTGCAAGTTGCCAGCGGTGGATGAGGATCGAGTTGGGGAACCAGGAACACTCTGTGTCGGGCGCTCGGCCAATGAAGCTCCGGCCATAGCCTCAGTCACGTCCGATGTGTTGTCATCATCGTCGTCGAACAGGGCATCAACATCATCAGTAGAGATGGTGCCTGTGTCGGTTTGCTTGCGGGTAGCCTCCTCGCGCTCCTTTCGGGCACGTTCGGCCTCCTCAGCCTGGCGCTGCGCAGCAATGGCGTTCGAGTGTCGAATGGATGCCGCAGCCTTGGGTCGCTCATCCTCGGGCACGAATGCGGAGCTAGGAACACCCTTCTCCCAGTAAAGCTCGAGGACGCGCTTCTCCTTGCGGAACTCGGCCTTCTTCAGAGGCAGCTGATCACAGTGAACTCGCTTCTCGAATCCCCATTCAGGAATGAGGACATCAAAGGCTGATTCGTACACACACAAGACAATACCCTCGGCGATAAGATCACCGTTGGCTTCTTGTCGCTGCTTGTCCATGGTTCGGCAAGACTCAATGTGAACGCTCTGCTCCTGAGCATTTTGAGCGGAGTCCTTCTTGGTATTACAGGACTCAGCAGTCTTGACAAGGTTCTCCAGGTCATCAGTGAACTCAATCTTACCCTCGGAGAGAACAGCCTCCAGTTGACGATGCACAATTATGTCGGCGTACCGACGAGTGGGGCTGGTAAAGTGAGTGTAGAGGGGCAGGTTTAGGGCATAGTGAGGCCACAGTTGCTTGTTGGTCTTTCCTGAGATGAAGTACTTGGCCCTCTGCATGGACTTGACGACGAGTGTCTCCATGCCCTTACGCAGATCGGGGTCATCGACCTTGAAAAGACTGTTCTGGAGGGCACCGCTGCCAGATGAGTCAATATCATAGCCCAAAGCTGTCATGCGCTCAACAAAGGTCTGGAGTCGACGAGGGTTGGGGGCAGACTGGCGTCGGAGGAAGGCCTTCTCGGGAAGACCCTCAACGAGGCGCTGTGCTACATGAGAATTGGCCTTGTGGACCAACTCCTCAACAAGCTCAAGAGCCTGAGTTGAGTCGAAGAGGTTGTCTTGGACAGGATCGTTTTCGTCATCAAGCTGTTGGAACAACCTAAGAGGGGCGATTGGTTCGCCACCAGCGCCCAGACGAGCTTCCCTGAACTTCTGTGAAACAGCGTTGAGAATCTGAATGGTGTTGACAGGGACAGCCGGGTTCTTGTATTCAGAAGGGTTGGTAAGAGCCTCGTTAATGTCGTCAAGAGAAACCTTGCCAGCACTCTTGACAATGGAGCGGCCAACCCATGCGTCACCTTCAGCGACAGATCCTGTGTGAGGGTTCACGTTGAAAACAACAGAAACAGCAAGGCGATCCTGATCAGGAGTCAGAGAGCAAATTTCGGTGGACAGCTTGGGAGGCAGCAAGGCGCAGAAGCGGTTCTTGAGTTGAACCGAGGTGCCTCGCTTCTTGGCCTCACGATCCACAAGAGAGTTGGGCTTGACGAAGTGAGCAATGTCAGCAACGTGGATACCGATCTCGATCTTGCCATCAGAGCGGGACTTGACATGGACAGCATTGCCCAACTCGGCGCCTCCATTAAAGTCGATTGTGAAAGCCTTCTCTTCGCGGTAGTCGCGGCGCTCAGCGAGAGCAGCTTCGTCCTCTTTCTCGAGAGACCAATCCTGGAGACCGACACTGCGGAGAACAGCATCGGAGAACTCATCTGAAGCAAAGTTGTTATCACGAAGGAGAGCGTCAGTCTCAACCTTAAGATCGCCCATACGTCCAAGCTGTTCGACGAGAGTTCCGAAGGGGTGGAGCGAAGTGATGGGCCAGCGCTTTATGCAAGCCACAAAAATGCGATCCGCATAGTCTTGGTGCTTCTCAACGAAGTCGCGGGGAGCCTGCTCAGTAGGAATGGCGATGAGGGGCACGCGCTTATCTGTGGGCTTGAACCAAACAATCTTTGGCTTCTCCTGTTGGCGAGGCTCGGGGTGACGGGAGTTGTTACCCTCGCGGGCAGCCCTCTCGGCCTCCTGCTTCTCCTTGGTGGCTTGACTGCTGGGGCGGAGCAGACCAAGAGTACCCGAGAACATTTGACCAGCAACACGCTCAACAACTGCAACAACATGACCAGCGTACAGAGGCTTCTGCTCATCGTTGATCTCCTCCTCCTCGACAAGGAGAAGGCTCTGACCCTCAACTTCGACATCGTCGTTCTTCTTTTGTGTGGGTCGCTGGCGCAGACTGCCACGACGGCGGATGCCGCCCTCAGGGGGGTTGCCGTCATTGTTGTTGCTAGAGTTCTGATTACCTTGGTTGGTGGATCCGGATCGAGTATCGGTAATGTCCTTGCGCTTCTTCTTCTCTTCCTTCTCGCGCTTCTGACCCCAGACTTCATCGACGTCTAGGAGCTCAACAGCAACGAGATCACCTTCAAGCGCACGGTTTCGGTCCTTGCTACCACAAATGAAGATATCAGCATCAAGGAGGCCATCCTGAGTGGTAACATAAGCATCGCTACGGTTCTTCTTGTTAACACGGAGGATACCAGAAACGAGTTGGCCATCACCCAAGAGAGCAGGGAGAGAAGCCTGAGGAAGATAAGGAGTAAAAAGGGTCTTGCGCTGCTGTTGCTGCTGCTGACCACCGAGCTGACCAGCATGCTGGGAGCCCTGGAGACCCATGAATTGTTGGCCATTCATCTGAGCAGCTTGCAATGCCTGCAGCTGGTTCAGTTGCATAGGGTTGAGCTGCTGGCCGTACATCTGGGGCATCATCATTTGATTTGGCAGCTGCATAACCTGAGGTTGATTGGGATTGTACTGGAAACCTCCGACTCCAGAGACGGACTGGTTCATGGATCCACGAGGTCGGTGACCAGGCTGGAAACCTTGGTTCTGACCAGCGTTGCCAGGCTGGTCTTGACCCTGGCCTTGAGTGCGCCAGTTTCCTTCGAAGTTGCGGGATCCAGTACGGGCGTGACCGCTTCCACGACGCTGAAATTCGTTGCTCTCGGCGTTCAAGCCACCACGGCCGCCTCCCCGGCCATTGACAGCCATACTCTGACTGCGACCATGGCCTCCACGTCCTCCACGAGTTGATCCTTGAGCGACGGGAACATCGAGAGTGGACTGGGAAGAGGGCTTGTTCTCCTCGTCGGGGGCGGGAGAGGCAGGGAATGAGAATCCTGTAGTTGTTCGCTTCTGCTGAGCGAGCTCGGCGGCCTTCTTGGCGTCGGCAAGAGCCAGAGAGTGTCTTCTCTGATGGCCTCCGCCGGGTGGCCCACCACGACCGCCTCGGCCTCCAGAGTTCTCTCGGCCTTGAGCTTGGACTTGAGGGGCTTCGAAGCTGCCAAAGGGAGCGTTTCCAGAAGCACCAGAGGAAGGTGCGGGAGGAGGTCCCATACCCATGTTAGGGAGTGCCGACTGATTACGGCGATGTGAAAGTGGCTGGGTAGGGGGGGCAATGTTTTGCTGAGGCACTTGGTTGGGGAACTGGAAAGCAGCTTGCGACATATTAGGCATTGGCTGCAAAGGATTGAACGCACCGCCGGGACCAAGAGGCTGTCCCGGAGGCATCATCCCCATGTTGACATATTGCTGATGCGTAGCTTGGATCTGCTGCTGCTGTTGCTGCAACAGCTCGATCTGCTGCTGGATGGCAAGCTGCTCCACTAGTGGACAACAATGTTAGCAAGTCGGGATTGGGACCGCATTGGGAAGTGGGATTGGGGGTACTGTGTATGTCGTGTGTATAAACGCATAGCATCGGGCACCAGACAAACTGTCATGAAACTTTATGGCAACGCATCAAGGAAAGGGGATGAAGATAAAATGTTACGAGTATCATGACTTACTTCCAGGGTTAGCAAACATGCTCATCAGTGGCGTCAGCTCAGAAGGGCTTCGGCGATGGGCAATATGAAGTCTGCGTCCAGCAGGCCCAGGGACGCCGCCAACCTGGGGCTGCTGCTGAGAAGCATGCTGTTGAGGCTGCGATTGCTGCTGCTGCTGCTGTTGCTGCGGCTGCTGCGGGGGTTGCTGTTGCTGCTGCTCCATGTTGGGCAGTTAAGAGTGTTTGAAGTGTAAATGTAGCACGTCGATGTTCGGCGAGGAGATAGTTCAGGATACAGCTAGTTGGATCTGATATCGTGAAGCTTAATGGTAGCCGAAGATGGGCGGCAGATTGAGGATGGTGGACCTGTTGAGTGATGGGCAATGGATGAGGCGAATTGCGATGGCGGAAGGCGATGGCACGGCGGGACAATGTTTGCCCAAAAGGAGGGTAGACGAGCTTGCGCTGAGCCAAGGAGCGTGGTTTAGAAAGGCGGCGATGAAGAGGCAGTTGATGAGACGACGAGAAGTGAAAGCCTGGATGAATGGAACAAAATTCCAACTCCCGGCAAGAGGAAGAGAGACGAGGGTAAGTTATGGAGGAGAGGAGGAAGAGGAGGGATGGATGAAGAGAGGATGGATGGGTGGATAGATAGAGATGCTTTAGCTCCAAGTGGAGTGAGGGAAGTGGGATACGACTACCTAAGACTCAGCTACTTGCATGTACCTGCTGGTCTAAATTTACATTTACTCTTGCATAGCAAGTAGGGTGTTAATGTACCTTCCCCGTTTAGGTACTTTCATCTCTTAGATTGTCAAACTCTCCAAACAACAGCTACAGGGTGCAGTAAACGCGCAGCAGTAGCTACTAGTAGATCTAGTACGTAACCTCCACGTCTGACTAGCTGTTGTCTTTTCCTATACCGCCGTGACAGACTCCTTCTTGAGATCTTGGGCCTTGCTCAGGCTTATGGGGATAAAATGAGCAGCTAGGCCATTGAAAGCATCCATCCCATCACCAGCTTTAGGTGCTCTGGCGTCCGGGCAGCTGGACCTGGACCGGGGGATTGACCGGGCTTGAACGCGCCTAAAGATGGGGTTGGCTGCTGGTCTAACGTAGCTCTAGTGGGATCAAGCCCAGCGTGGTAGAGCCCCCCGAATGCCCCTAGCACCTGAAGCTCGCACTGACGCCGGCTGACTCCGCTAATAGCGGGGATGCTATCCCCTAAGTGCCATGGACTATGGAAAGGGTAGGATTCATGACCAGACAGCTCGGATGGCTGAAACTATTGACTCCTGTCAAGTTTTCGGCCTCTATCAGATATGTCAAGAATATATTACTGACAACTAACTCACTGTAGCAGAGCGCCAGGGCCGCATGAGCATCAATCGACTTGAGAGAGCATTGACCAGCACAATTGACGAGTTCGGCTCACAAACAAGGATAAAGAGATGGGAGGTACCACGACCCAGCCTAAAATTGGTCATGATCCATGATTCAAGGAGTCGATCTTTCTAGGTGTGGCGTCGAGGGATGAGAAAGAGCGTCATCTGGAGCAAACAGAAGAAAACCCGTAAGCAGATAAGGCTTATTGATCAGGTTTATTGTAAGACAGCGGCGCGCTTGTCGTTGGACTGAACAACCCATCAAAATATCTAGGCAATTACACATATTTAATAAGGTAGTCTACGTAGACAACTGTGGCTGCATTGTTCGTGTAAACATCTGAGCTGTCCAGTATGGAGTGCTACTGACGTTAGCTGTCGCCGTTTCTTCCCCCCTGGATGACCCCAGCTTCAACGCCCATGGTGAGCCTAACCCATTTATTAGACGACGCTTTGTTACGTTGCAACATCTCTACCTCTCTGTCATACTCATCAGTATTCAATGACTATCAAACAAGGACGAAACTGGCTCCCTCCCTTGAACAAATACACTCAGACTACCCGAGCGGCTGAGTCCTCGTCTTCCCTTCCATCTTCACAACCAGTGTCACACTTTCAAGAGGTTCCATCCCTGTGGTTGCCCGAAGCAGTGATGCTTAACCGTATCCGCCTGCGCTAGGGGCGAAGAGCCCCCTGCTTCGTACTATGGGATGGATACCATAGTAATCAAACCTCCAGAAAAGTCCAGGCCTCCCTGCGGCTCAAGGGTGAGCTTTGAACAACTGATATTAAAGCCAACATGGAAGCGAACCAAGAAATTCGTTCCAAACGTCATCGAGGGGCATTTCATCATGTTACTGACGAAATATGGTGGGCTGGAATTTGTGAAGTGATCTCATCAGCATTCCTAGGTTCCTTTCTTTTGCTGCAGCTCGTTAATCGCTGACGGTACTTTCAAGCAAACAGCTGCCGAATCGTCCTCATTTGGCTGCCGACATGAACAACCTTGCAAGCGAAGGACAGAGGAGTTGTCAAGTCGGCTTGGCTTGGTTTTGGATTAATGAAGGCGCTCTTAATCAATAATAAGTTTGAATATCAAAACAGTTACTTCTAGGCTCTCCTCAGCTGCGTGTCCGGTTTTAGTGGATCAAGGACGGGCAATGTGTTCTTTCAGTCTCGCATTCTCAGTGCTCGTGTTTCAACCTACCTACCTAGACATGCACAGCCTGACTTATAGCTGTTGACACATTCTCTGTTGTGCGATTGTTAATTAGCTGCGAATTCGTATTCTGTTTGAATATCAATTCAATTCCTCACATCGCAGCAGCATACATATGTACGTACACTAAGGGTGCCACATATTGAGTTTCAGAACGCCTATCAACTAACAAGACTGTCTCGCAAAGCAGCAACCGAACTTGATATGGATGTACAGTACAGTATCACCCAAACTTATTCCCTTCCTGGCCTCCAATAACCTAAAAACGGCTTCAGTGGCTTTGGGACAATTTCCGCATACCTCTCAAATAGAGCTTAATTGAAGTGCCTAGCTTAACTGCACAAATGGCCAACAACGGCCCGGCCCACGGCAGTGATTCACACCCATGTTCTAGATTTTGAACCACCGTCAATGCAACCCTTCAGTCGGGGTCCTCCATCGTGCCTCGTCTGTCTCAAAAGCTCCGGGTCGGTTGCTTCAGTTCCTCTTGGCCAAACACGGGATTACAGGCATCCCCAGATGATGCTTATATCGCCCCTTGTTGAGTAGTTGAAGATACTGTTTTCTATCCCAATAATGGAGAATAGGCCATGTTTTCGTCATGTTTCTACCTCAGATAGAGTTTTACACATGTTTATCTACTCTGAAGGAGGAGTGACATGGCAATGTCGAAGCCATGTTTCACCACGCCATCCTTAGCTCTTCACCTGTGGGTCTGACCTCAAACGCCGATGATTGTGGCTTGATCTTTCATATGTGGCTGAATGGATGTCGGGACTTCATTTTAGCGGGACCGAGATCTGGCAGCTTTGCATTCTGCGGCTATACCATATAAAGTTAGCATTTCTAGATAGTATCCAGTACGTACCTGCAGCATTGCTTTGATGGATCGACATCCAGCCTCTTTCAAAGGGCTGCATTATCGAAACCCCAAAACAACCTTTCGTGTGCAAACTCAACGCGAGTCTTGAGGTTAGATCTCAGGCAACTACCTACATCTCAAGCGCAAGGTTAGGCTTGCCCTGCGATCGATATAATCAATTTTTCTTTTGCCTTGCGTTCGACAATTCTTACTCTCGTTTCAGATGCCAGCCTTATAGCGAGCCTAGCAACATTTGTTTCCATCATGACCTTCTCTTCGCCTTCCAAGGTCTTATCTTCGCCCTCCAAGAGGAACCAATTGCTCTCCAGCCCAGAACGAAACATCGCCGCACCATTCCTTCTCGATACCCGAAATGATGAGCTTAGTCACCGAGATGCTCTGGCGGCAGCACAACTAGAACATGAGCGCGTACGTCAAGCAGCAATACGAGTCTTTGAACTCCATGAGCTTCAAGAAGAGCACAAGCGCATACTTGCTGAAGAGCGCAAGGAGGAGGAGAGACTAAAAGTCGAGGCCGCTCTGGTCGCAGAGGAGAAGAGGCTTCGGGAACTCAAGGCGAAGACGGTTCCTAAGTTACCACCAGAGCCGGCGCCCCAACCAGCATCCCCAGCCAAGCAGGAGCCTGCGAAAACGAATGGCGCAACTCCTGTCAGTGCTTCAAAACAGCCTGAAGCTTCCACAACCCCCGCCACCGAAGCAAAGAAGCCCGCTCAACCTGCAGCCCCAGCGGCTCCTGCGACTGGACTTTTTACTCAGAACAAACCGAATAATCCATTTGGTACAACACAACCTTCTTCTCAGAGTCCATTTCAAAAACCGAATGGGGCAGTTACACAGCCTGCAAGTGTACCTGCCGCTATTACAACCACCCCTCAGCCGGCCTCCAAGCCTGCCGCGCCAGCTGTACAACCTGTGCAAGCTAAGCCAGCTGTCAGCGTTGATCGCTATGCTCAGATCCACCAAGAGTTGAAGAAGTTGCGAAGAGACCTGCAAGCGCAGTCGAAGGTTGCCGGCTCGCCCCTCAAGGGCAAACTCGGTGCTGCTCGAAGAGAAATCCGTGTGGCTATTGGCCAACTAACGGCCGGAAAGGGAGCAAATAACCAACCTGTAAGTTTTTCGAAAGTATCTTGCCACCTTTGAAACAGCTTCTCACAAAAGATAGATCAACAAAATCACAGGCGCACTCAAAGAAGCTCTGGAGGGTCGAATCCCGAGTCCTCCTATCGATGTCAGTGCCTTTGTGGTTGACAAGAGAGAGCCTGTCGAAGGCTCTGTGAATAATGATGCCACTCTCCCTTCACTCTTTATATATCTCATCAACATCTGCGCGAAGGGCATTGTGAACCAGTTCATTAACGAAGGCGGCGCAAACCCTAAGGCTGCGGACCCTGTTGGCGTTTTTGCTGCTCATATCTTTTCTACGAAGGAATTTCAATGGCGAGGCCTATCTTTGGTTGACATTCTCATGGCCAAATATCGAATGGTGTGCCCTGTCTTGTTTGGTTACAGGGGTAATGACAAGACAGAACGTGGCCGCATCGCTATAGGATGGAAGAAGGATGGGCCATCATGGATTACGGAACAAAGTCACAATGACAGAATGACTGGCCTGGGTGCTGGCTTTGCTTCTTTGTCATTAAGAGACTTCACGAGGTCCTCCAAGAAGAACCCTTACCCGCCAACAAACTATTGGAAGGCGCTCGCCTACATTGTCAACTCACCGCCCAACGAGACCTCGAATACTCAATATGTGGTATTGCGATCCATGATTCAGGGCCATGAACAACGCTTCCTCAACTTCTATGGGAACGCGGCGTTAGCGGCGTTACGGCTTGCACTTGTCGAGTTTCCAAAGAAAGCACCCCAGAATGCCACTGCTGCTGGCTCTCTGGCTGCATTGGCAGATGTACTCAAGACCGAATCTGGGCTGATCTTAGTATAGGGGCGTAGGACTCTCGGCTGTATGATGAATTCAAAATGGAACAGAGTCCGAGCCTGACCAGGCGTACAAGAGGCAATGTTAAAAATCGATGACAACATCGATGGCTACTCTGTTACTGTATGATACACAATTACGCGGTATCACGCTTCAATGGCATAGCAA
Source organism: Fusarium transvaalense (assembly GCA_013623685.1). Taxonomy (NCBI): domain Eukaryota; kingdom Fungi; phylum Ascomycota; class Sordariomycetes; order Hypocreales; family Nectriaceae; genus Fusarium; species Fusarium transvaalense. Next base: position 25,443 of record JABFFG010000530.1, read on the forward strand.
GTGTTTGATAAATCTTTTAGATGACGGAATACCGTTGGAAAAGAAAACAGTCCCTACTACTCTGTCTATCGTTCTAGTGTACACATTTAAATGAGAAAAGAAAACTTCTTGGTCAGTGAGCACGATCACTCGTAAAAGCAATTTCCCATCCCGAACTCCAATTTCCCACATATACCAATATCGTAAACGCTGAACAAAGGAGCTAAACATCCGACTCTTGAAGCCCGTGACATGTGCGTTATATGATGAGAAGGAGAATTAGCAACAGTATAAGGACAAATATGAGAACCGCTATACAGCAGCTGCTGTAACGATCTTCATTCTGTCGCATAACATATTGTAGCTTCTGTACACCCGTCGCTAATCGTCCGCCGACGCGTTCAGCGACAGTGTCCATTTCCTCAAGCATTTCACGTTGCTCCTCGAGCTCCCTTCCCATATCGTCTGCCTGCCGGCGCAAGTTGCCCACTGTTTGGAATACGCCGTCAAGATGCTGGTCTTGCTCGTGCATCATCTCCATCTGCTGTTGCTGCTCAAACTCGGCGTAGTTGTCCTCATGATCGCCATCGATGGCAAACGCATTCGGATCAGGTAGATCGCCCGCGTCCATCTTCTTGGCAAGCTCATCGTGCATATCATCGATCTCGCCTCCAACTTCCTGAACAAGGCGCTTTCGGCGCGTAACTTCGTGTTCCGATAGCCCGAACTGCGAGGGATTTGATTCAACAGCTTGAACGGAAGCGATTAGGTCGGCCAAGTCGTCGGCAAGAGAGGATAGAGAGGCTTCGAGATCGGAGCGGGCGGAGGCGAGTTCAGGGGAGTTGGCGTTTGTGGAAAGGGAGCGAATTCGGAGATATGAAGCAAACAGCGGACGTGTGTTGGCCATCTGGTTGAGAACATCTCTGTATCGTTGTTAGCATTGATGGCTGAGCGCATTGTAAACAGGTGAGACGTACTGCTGGACCTGGAGGAAGGGGTCCTCATCGTTGGTAGAGGACATCATCCTGAAAGTAATGAAGCAACCATACGCATTAAAGAGGGTGCGCTACAGCTCGTTATGTCTCTGCGACTGGGAATTGATATCGACAAAAGAAAAGCCAGGTAGTTCAAGAGTACCTTCAAGGCTGCGACATGGTGTTGGATGGAAGGGATGACGTTGCATGCTCGGACCTGCAGGTGAGCTTACCCGGGAGTCTTCGGTGAGAAGTTATGGGTACGTACTTCTCTAGCACACACCGAGCATTCACCTACAAACTCGACCCGCACACCAAAACCTCAATGAGAATAATGTTTATGGCTGAAACTCCGCAAAATAACTGTCCCATAATCATGTCGTCGAAGTCAAATTTCGTATGAATTTTCTCCTAAATTTGGGATACCTGAGATAGAATAAGCGGAGTCAATTTGACACGACCTTCTTCCTCACGGTTTTGGATCACCGTTCACACAAAAGTCATCAACTCACTTATCGAAGCAATATCTCATAAACACCACAGTGTGGGATATTCAAACTTTACATCAGCTTTTGTATATAGATACAAAATATTGTATTGTACAAGAATTGTCAAAACTCGTAAGCGCTTCAACTTCTAGACCCCAACACAGTAACTGATAGTTCTCCAGGGTAACTTGTATACCATTCAAAATGATACCAGAAAAGCCACTGCCATTCAATGGTGATTTCTCATCGCCAGATGAATATATTGACGAGCTTCTCAAGTTTGTTAGAACTTCTGACACTTTCCAAATTCTCTGCGGCGGTGTCCACATTCTCGACTTCTTCACCATCGAGCCTGGCCTCTTCCACTATGCCATCCCTAAAGAATGGCACCCTTTTATCCTCTCATGCAGTCTCATGGAATTTCTGGACCTCCTGATGCGCGATGATCTGGATAATCTCAAGTATGAGGGCGAGCAACCACCAGAGAGCTTTATAGAATACGTTCGAACAGTTCGTAATCTTTCTCTTGGTCGATCATTCACGCCACCCAAAGAGAAACTGCCTGCCCTGCCTCGGACGGTAGCCATAGGCATGAACGTGAAGAAGAATCATGAAGTCACCAACTTCGCTGATTACCTCTCTCGACTTTCGGACGACATTAGGGAGCAGTACGGAAACGAAATATCCCACTACGTCGACTTTGGAAGTGGCCAAAACTATCTTGGCAGAGCCATGGCAAGCGAGCCTTACAACAGGCACGTAGTAGCTGTCGAGGGACGAGAGAACAACGTCAATGCAGCAAAAGGTCTTGACATGTCGTCTGGGCTGGCTGTCAAGCCCAAAGTTATGAGGAACAAGAAACTATGGACAAAGATCCTGGAAGTACGGGGACCTGATGCCCAAGACGATCCGGAAGCCTTGGCAAAGGCTATCCGCGAGGTGGCAGGAGATGAGGCTTTTGAGTTCAAACCTGTCAAAGAACTTGAAGGAGAATATACTGTGGAAAAGGGCAAGGGATCTGTTCAATACATTTCAGGTCGTCTGGACAGTGGCGAGCTGGGTGAGGTAATCGCTCAAATCAACACCGACAGCGACTCAGGAGCCGAAAAGAAGGACCTGAACTTGATGGCCATGTCAATCCATTCTTGCGGAAACCTGTCGCACTTTGGGATTAGATCTCTGGTTCTTAACCCAGATATCCGAGCTGTGGCTATCGTTGGGTGCTGCTACAACCTGATGACGGAGAAACTTGGACCACCAACATACAAACATGCCTTCTTGCGACCGACTCTTCAAGCTGTCAACGGCCGACTTGTTCGAGAATCAGACAAGCATGACCCGCAGGGATTCCCCATGAGTCAGAAGTTCTCAACGTATCAGGGAGACGGCGTGCGACTCAATATTACTGCTCGTATGATGGCCTGCCAGGCGCCACAAAACTGGACCGAGAAGGAGAGCGCAGGATTCTTCTCCCGGCATTTCTACAGAGCAGTTTTGCAAAAGATCTTCCTTGATCGGGGCGTGGTAAGAAAGATCCGGCATGGGGATAGTCAAGGGGAACCCCAACAAATGAACACTGCATCCTCGGCCCAGGATGACAGCGAAAGCCCCTTCGACATCAGCACCAATCCTGTGATTATTGGATCATTGCGGAAGAGTTGCTATGGAACGTTCAAGTCTTATGTCCGCGGAGCAGTAGAGAAACTCACAACCAACACCGAGTACAAACAATACGCCGACGTGATGCAGGAGAAGATGGGTGATATAACAGATGAAGAGATCGAGCGATATGAGGCCCAGTATCTGCCACGAAAGAAGGAGCTGTGCGCTGTTTGGAGTCTCATGGCTTTCAGTGCGATGGCGGTCGAATCACTCATCGTGTCGGACCGGTGGACATTTCTCAAAGAACACGACGATCTTGTCCGTCACGCGTGGGTCGAAACGGTGTTTGACTATGGATTGAGTCCAAGAAACCTGGTTGTTGTAGGAGTTAAGCGATAGATAAACTTTATGCTAGTTCAGAATAGGAATGAGTTGAGCTATCTTGAGGTGATGCTCGAAGGCTATTGCCGATGCTTACCGCATACTCCATATTATACGTACGTACTATTGTACCTAGGGAACACCCATGTTCAGTCAAGGTATTGAAAGTTTGTTCAGATGTTTTCGCATCGATATTAACCTCATCAGAACAGGCGAGCAATAAGACTTGGCAATCGCTTGCCATTGGATATGTAGGGGACAAAGTTAGGGTGGTTGTCTTCCCCAGACAGGGGATGTCATGCATGAACCATCCCTACGCTCAGTTATCGACACTTTATGGTTATGTCACGGTTGAAGGATATGACAAGACAGGGGGTTATGGGCCGACCGGATGCCATAGCAGAAAGGCCACCACCGCGAATTTGGGAGATACGTTATCCCGAGAATACTTGTTCGATGTCCAATTATTTTGAGTATAATTACCTAGTCTCGCAACCACCAACAAGCCAGCCCATGGCTGTCAATAGATAGTATGAATCACATTACGATATGCAGAGGTGTAAGACTCAACTGGGACTCTTTATCGCAATCCACTTGGCGCTGTCCCACAAGGGGCGGGACGAAAGACCCTCTCTGTTGATAGGCATTAAAAGGGACATTCTTTTTTTTTTGATGGTCAGCATCATTGGCCCGCCCTGGAGATGTGATACGTTAGTAATTAATAGTTGGTCGTTTGATAATAATCAACGACCAGGTAGTAGGGGTGAGATGTCTTGTAGATACAGAGGCGTCTAGTGTCGCAATGGACCAGTGAATATCGTCATAGGCCATTAGAGGTCGAAAGCGTGACATATCCAGACTGCGTCACCTGGAGTTCTGGATGTTGAGTAGGGTAAGTGGTCACGCCGAGAATCACGAGTCTGTGGTACCATTCGTGAGATATTGACAGCACGACAGGGGTTTCAGAAGAAGCTGGATCCTGACACTAGAAACTAGAGTAGGTTGTTAGTGGTATCTGCGCTCGCCATAGTGGCATCTTTCGTGGGGTAATTTACATCACCCGACTGGTATGGAAGTACACTGACCACGAAGTAAGATCGAAATGCTGCGTTGTCGTCTACCGAGGTGAGATAATCCAAAGACGGCCGTATTGAGATGTGTGCAGCAAAGTAAGAGTCATGCAATGTGACGGCGGCGAACCTGCTTTGAGGCATGATATGCAACGGTCCATTGATTGATCTTATTGTTGAGGTTCCGCAACACGAGATTCGAGGCGTAGCTGATAGGTTCAGGCGTCATGCCACTCTGGTATTGTTGATGCTGAAAGCAAGGCAGAGTGCGCAGGTCCAGGGGCAGCTGACACCAAGAAGTTCAACCTGTGTGATGTGGAGTGATGCAAGCTTCAGATTCCATGCGATTGTGCGGCAAAGTCATCATGAACGCAGGAGGCTGGCTGTTGTCGTTCGTTTGGTTGTACCGACCCCGAATCTGAGTGCGAGTTGCGAGGATACACGAAAAGCTGGGGTTGCTGGGATGTTTCCGAGTGTGGAAAACCACAGGATGCTGCAGCCAGGGTTCATTTATAGCTAATCCAACCAGACCTGAGCACGAAGGTGACGTCTCCAAGGTGAAGAGGAGCCAGGGCAAGTGCTCCTGGTTGAGCTACCTTCCGCCTAGATACGTGAATACATCTACTCTCAGCAACTACGATGACTTGTACTTTCCTTACAATGACCGGGTGATCTCTAATGCCTTGACTAACAGGGAAGAGCCAAAAGTATCTGTTCTAATCGGGAAACCATGAAGCTCACCTCATCTCATCATCACCACCACCTCCTCCAACCTTGATATCGTCACCTTCCATCGCCTTGGCCCGATCAACGAACCCGATCTCATGGGTCGCCCACTTACCCAATGGAATCAACGATCAATGCACGACTGGTTGAGGAGCTGGAGCTGGAGCTGCATACAATTGCTATTGTGTAGTACAGTACAGTACAGTACAGTAGCAAGCTGATTCAAGAGATTCAATGGAAGCAACCAGCAATCCACCTCACAATTATCCAGATCTCAAAATAATGTATTGGATCGAAGACGGTTCCTGTCATAGTTACAAAAATCTACAAGAACCTGCCAGCTCCTCTCGTCAAGCATTAGGGTTAGTGTTAATGATAGCCATGGATCTAAATCTGAATCGGCTCAATCCAGGACTCTGACTATTACTGGCTCATCTTTTACAGAACAAGGGTTCCTCATCCTCTCCTGATCCCTCTTGCTCTGCTGGTGCCAGTGGCCGCCCCCACGCACCACTGTCTTCCATTGCGTATGGAATCCCCTCTACGCATCACCACAGTTTGAACCTATCACCAGGCCTGTTTGTTACGGAAGACTATCTTACGGGTCGATCTCGGCACCACCATCATGCACTTATACCGAAGAGAATAATCTTCTGTCGGTGGTGATGCAGTGAAATGTTGCCTGGTTGCATTCCAAGACACAAAGCTCAAAGCGTATAGACATGCAGGACAATTGATAGTTCCTTTCTCCTGGCCATGTCGTGGAACCACATTGGCTATGATCCCAAACACCATCTGCACTTTTCGGTCTCTACCGTCTCCAACAGGACCAATGTGTCTTTACGAAGCGGGTATTGGGTGAAGATCTGCATGTCAAGCCACCCCCGAGCGGCCTCCTTGATGCGAGCGTGCCCATCTCCCGTGCAGAAAGGATCGTTGCTTGTCAAGGCCGCATCATTGTGAAATAACTGAAGAAATCTTACTCAAAGCAATGCCAACTAATAGTTGTTAGCTGCCAACCGGGGCTGTAACGGTCAAGTCAGTCAAAAGTCAATGCTTCAGTGCTAGCAGGCGGAATACCCTTAATACCCACCCCATGCATGTCCATCAACGTTGCTGCCGTCATAGCCTACTGACCTCTGCCAACTCAACTAATTCCCAAGTTGGCCATGGCGCCGCACCTTGTCTGGCGACGGCGCAACCCTGTCTGCAGGGCTGGGCTCGATCGAGGGACGTGCCCTTCCCGTTCGGCTCAGAGATAGCGATACTTACATTCGAGGTACTCTACCATGAGGAGGAGAGTTAATAACGCGGGTTTACCCTTATCGTGCCCTCCATTGTCTGGACTGGACCTACATCTAGTTCTTCCTCAGCCCTCCTCGTTACATGCTGCGTAACCTTTTGAAAACTTCTTCACACACTCAAACCTTGTTTATACACTTCAATCCAGAGCAGAGTTTACCGGGTTTTCGGGCGTTGGCCGTTTCTTTGTTTCTTGTTTCTCTCCCAACCTTAGCTCAAACCTTACAACAGATACTCAGACTACGAGACATCTTCATGATCCAGTCAGAAACTCGACTTCGACATCGCGCCAATTTGTTGTCGGCTCCTACCAGCGCGACCCCGCCGCAAAAGACGCAATTCCATTGCGCCCAGCCGTCGCCTTGACAAGACCCGTAGTACAAAGACCCCGGACCCTCAATGCTGGCCGTTCATCATGAACGCGCAGGTATCCTTCCTTGTAAGTCTTTCACTCACCCTATATAGAACAATTCACACTCATCTTGGTGAAATCTCCTTTGGGCGCCCACCATAATCACGCTGCCGAATCGCATTTATGGCAACTCTTGGTCTAACTTGTGTACTCTAGCATGGCACCTATACGCTGATTCACATCCCCCTCAGCCTTTACTCGAGCCTCCTCCAGCCTATTCTTCGAGTACTGCTGCCGCAGTCGCAAGGCGCAGGAGGCCTGCGCGACTCACCCGAGTACGAGTTACAAGGACTCACTTCTGATGGTCAGCATGGCTTTCTCAACATCAGTATTACTCCTCTAGAGTGTTCGGTTGTCTGCCATACTTCATGGGCCCAGAATGTGTTCGAGCCAGTTCTCAAGACCTTGCCGCGCGATGTTGCGAAGATCGTCTCCGTTTCCAAAGAATCCTACATGGTCCTTTCTGTTATTAGTGCTGGGCTTGATGCAGGCGGTCGTGTCATGGAATTGACCTCTCCACTTGCTCTTGCTGGCATCCCCATCTTCTTCATCACAACCTACTACTCGGACTTTATTCTAGTCCCGACAAAGGAGCGCGAAAATGTGGTCAAATCTCTTATAGCCAAAGGTTTCGAGCTATCCGACAACGAATCCAACTTCATTACTTCTGCCACGAACAGCCAAAAGCAAGGTGGTGGGCTGCCAGCATCATCCCCACCCCATGAGGGCCTCCCCCTCAATGTCGCTGAGCTGCAAACACGCATTTTTGGCACACTGAAGAAGAGGAACGTGGCCCCCAACCTCGAAGAAGCACTCGAATTGGTGCAATGCTCTGGCCGTGAAACGTCGCAGCTTGCAAATTTCACTCACCAACGACCTTCGATCAGTCGACACGCAACTGGGAACGGTCGTAGACCAAGCTGGGCAGACAACGTTGATACAAAACTGTACACATGCATTATTTCAGCACTTGTGTCGCAGCCTCGATTCATGTCTGTTACTCTGGCCCAGGATGACCCACCGTCCCTATTACTCGACAAGAATCTTCTTGACATATTTGGCGATTCACTTGTTGGAGATACTGATGCTTCTTTGATCCCGATTTTTCTCGACCTGAAGAGTCTTCCTCTTGAGGCTACGGGCATCGTATGTGGTGTCGCCGGTATACTGGTACAGGATCCGCAGATAGCTGCCAGCTCGGAGCTGTCATATCTCTCAACAGCGCAGGCAGGTGCTGTCATCCTTTCCGAAGAGCAGGCCGTCAGGGCAATGGGCATCTTAAAGCCTCTACTGAGCGAAGAAGTTTAGTCATGGGCCCCCAACACCGATACAATATATGAAGAAGGAAATTGATGACATATTGCTGTACGATAACGAAATGCTCATAGTAGATGAGTAGTTCACGAGAGGCGCAATGGAAACGGCGTTTGTTTGCTGCGAAGTTGAGGGGTTGGGATGAATGTGTGAGAACAAGTTATTTCTAGATATTTCAATGTGGGCGATGGGCGGCTTGGATTGCTTGTCTGAATGGTGTTCCTAAGGAGGTGCGACTGTGTTCCATATTGATACCAAATAGTGTAAGACTTATTTGTTGATGTATTTCTGTTCTCGTGCCACATTGTGTCCACGCGTAAAAGCTCATTCGAATGCTTGATATCAAGGGACTCACTTCCCCTTTTTCTTCTCCTGCTTCTCCTCTTTTACTAAACCAGCCTTTACCAAACCGTCCCTTGCTACAGCGTTGATGAGCGCAAACCTTCTAGGTCCCAGCTGAACACCGCCATACCACCTCGTTACCACTACCATGGCATCCCAAACGTCCATGACCTGCATCAGATGCAACATCCTTCCTCCCGCAGCGGCCTCTCCATCATCATCACAGTCTTGGAAGCTTGAGGCGCCAGGGCCGTGGATCCTCCATGCTGTCATGTTATGTGTGGCGCCGCGAATGCGCTTATCTGATGCAAGAAGGAGCTGGACGTAGTAGCGCGCTTGCTCAGGCGATGTAACCCGCGCGACGTGTGCTAGGAAAGTTGACTTTGACTCTGTAACGAGGTCGGAGAGAATCCATTCTGGAGGTGGAAAATCTGGTTCCTCATAGTACTCTTCCTCAGGCGTTGAAGCAGCCGGATGTTGCACCTCTTCGGGTTCTGGTTTCTGCTCCTCCGCACGCCGCGTGAAATCCTCCACCGCATCAAAAAGACATACCAAGCCTTCTTGAAAAACTTCGGTCAAGACATCGCGGAAGAGGCCCAGATCACGAGCGCCAGCGCCCTTTACGCCGCCGGAGCTGTGGTGCGTGCCGAGCACAGTGGGCGGTTGAGAGGGGTAATCTGACGGAAATTTGAGACGGAGTGAGGACGCATCACCGGGCAGGTTTAGAATATAGATAGAGGAGTCATCTTCTGAAGGGACGAGACTACCGTCGCCATAGATGGAGTTGATGGCTTCAACCTCGTCTTGAAGCTCCTCGGACATTGTTCGGGGAGTGAGGGGTTGAAAGAGGACGGGGGGATGAAGATGAATTTATGTGAGCGTGAGCGAGCTTGAGTTTACTTTAAATTAATAGAAGGCTTATAAGAAGTATATATATAACGGCGTTATAGAGTTTCAACAGTCGCAAGTATGAGAATATCCTTGTCTACAAGTTGATGAGAATAACTTGCATCTAGCCCCACATCAGCTCATCATTTAACCTCACTCATCTTGACCCACCCGATTTGGTTCTCGAGACGTTCTATAATAATGCCACGGAGAGAAGATGGTTTCGAATTTCGAACAAATTGATATTGGATGCATACACTAGACTAAGGGGCGGCGCAAACAGTAATCGAATACCAGTCATGTTCTGGCCTATTCCCCAACATGACTCATCTATAGCTTCAAGACAGAAATAACCAGCAGCTTGCTCGGGTGTTACTCGTCCATGACAGCAGCAAACTTGTCTGTCATCTTCTGTTGGATCTCCTCGTACTGAAAGCTGTGTTAGTACATGTCTGTCAAAGGTCATGGACGATAAGAAACTTACTCTCTTGGTAATAACTTCCTGGCCCTCGGTGGGCACCTCGAACTTAAGCTGTCGTAGGTTGGCTTGCAGATCGGATGTAGCCTCTCGCACCTTGGCCCAGCTCTGACCCTGTGCAATAACCTTCTGAGCCTCGTCGTGGAATCCGACCATGAGCTTCATCATCCACTCGGTCTTCCAGATGGGGCAGAACTGGTCATAGTCTGAGTAACCGTTTTGCTGGAGGAAATCTTCCTTGATCAAGCCAGCAATATCGAGAGTAATCTTGTCGGGGTCGGACAGAGCACTCTTTCCGACAAGCTGCACGACTTGGTCAAGCTCCTCAGAGTCGGAAAGAAGTTGCTTGATACGGTCGCGGAGTCGGGGGAAATCAGGGTAGTTCTTCTCGTAGTACTTGTCCAGAATGTTGTTGTACTTGCTGTAAGAGGCAGAGGTGTTGATGGAAGGGAAATGCTTTCGCTGAGCAAGCTTCTTGTCGAGACCCCAGAAGACCTGCACAATACCCAAAGTGGCTGTCGTGACGGGATCCGAGAAATCACCACCAGGGGGACTGACGGCACCGACAATGCTGACACTACCTTCACGCTCAGGAGAACCAAGTGTCTGGACACGACCGGCTCGCTCGTAGAACGAGGCAAGCTTGGCACCCAGGTAAGCGGGGAAACCCTGATCAGCAGGCATCTCTCCCAGACGACCTGAAAGTTCTCGAAGAGCCTCGGCCCATCGAGAGGAAGAATCAGCCATCATAGCGACGTTGAGACCCTGGTCGCGGAAATATTCAGCTACGGTAATTCCTGTGTAAATGGAAGCCTCTCGGGCTGCGACGGGCATGTTGGAAGTGTTGGCAATAAGTGTGGTTCGCTTCATGATGGGCTCCTTGCGGCCGTCCACCTCAATAGTGAGCTCAGGGAAATCCTTCAAGACCTCAGCCATCTCGTTACCTCGCTCACCACAGCCGACGTAGACAATAACGTCACTGTTGGAGAACTTGGACACAGACTGACTAATGACAGTCTTTCCACAACCGAAAGCACCAGGGATGGCGACAGTACCACCCTGAACACTAGGGAAAAGGGCGTCGAGGACTCGCTGGCCGACAATGAAGGGCTGATCGGCGGACTTCTTGTCGTTGGAGGGGCGGGGCACTCGGACAGGCCAGGACTGCATCATGGGGTACTCGGTCTTCTTGCCATCGAACTCGACCTCGAGGATGTTGTCGACAACAGTGTACTCGCCCTTGGAGGCGATCTTGGTAACGGTTCCTCGGGCGCGAGGGGGGAACAGAATCTTGTGGTTGGCAAGGAAAGAGTTCTCGAAGACGGAACCCCAAACGTCACCACCAGAGAGGTGGTCGCCGACCTTGACGGAGGGTGTGAACTCCCACTTCTTCTCGCGGTCGAGGGCAGGAACGGCGATACCACGGGGAATGTAAATGGACTTGGCCATCTTGGAAATAGCCTCGAGGGGACGCTGGATACCGTCGTAGATACCGTTGAGCAGACCGGGGCCGAGCTCGACTGACAAGGGCTTTCCGGTTCGGTAGACAGGGTCACCGACCATGACACCGGCTGCGATGACGATTAGCTTGTGGTTCTTGAACCTTGTCACGGAATGTCGTACATGTCTCCTCGTAAACCTGAATGGAGGCCTGGTCGCCATTGATTCGGATAACCTCACCAACGAGGTTGTCGTGTCCTACTCTGACCTACAACAACATTAGGTCAGTTTTGGGCGGGCGACGGCTGCGATGGATGATTGTAACTGACCAACTCGTACATGGCAACGCCAATCATGTCCTCGGCAATGACGACGGGGCTGCAAAAGGTCAGTATAACATGTTGGATATCGGCGAGCTAGCTTCGGCGAGCATGTTTTGCGACTGGATATTGACGCAGGATATGTGTATCGGCAGGTACTGACCCAGAGATGGAGTAGATTTTACCTGCAAATAGTATTAGCGACACCGCAAGGTACCTTGAAACCTGGAAATTGGATCGAGCATACCGGCTGTGTATCCATCGTCCTCGTTGGACTTGCTGCTGTTGTTGGCAGCCTTCTTCTGTAGAAAAGCAAGAGTCAGCATCAATAAACCAGGAGTATAGGTTGCGCTGTGTCGCCAACAAATATCGGGCGGAGGACGTGAATGGAAGCTTGGGGGGAGGTCGGGAATCAACGCACAGGAGCCATCTTGGGCGGCGAAACTGGCGCGTTATCGGATTGATTATTAGGTGAGATAGGTGAAGTCGGCGACTGTGGCCGTATGGGATGCGATGTCGAACCGGGGGAGGAGGTCGACAAATTTGGCGGTCGAGATGGAGGCTGAGGTGTTGATGAAGATGGAGACAGAGACGGAGACGCAGACGTAGACGTAGACGGAGGTGGTGGTGGAGAGTTTGGCAGAGGCACTTGACGAGCTACATCCACATCCACCAACGCTAGAGCAGCAGCAGCAGCAGCAGCAGCACCAGCTCCAAGGTGGAGTCGAGATGATGACGATGCAGCAGCTCTGGGAGTGGGGTCTTGACCACCAGCAGCAACGTTAGCGGGCGGCGCGGGGGCTGAATCACTGAAGCTTCCACTGAAACGGCCACTGGAGCCCCTGGAGCTGGCCGGGGACCGGGACCTGCTTACGGGGCTTTGGTCGTCGCTCCCTTGCTCTCGATGGCTTCTGTTGTCGTCTTCGTCGTCTTCGCCTCTGGTGCGGATAAGATCCAATAGGGAACGCCTCGCTCTAAGAGTAGGACGAATGCCGAGCATAAGCTACAGATGGCGCTCTTTTTGTTTTGCGGCTAAATTTATATGTAGAATTGAGTTATGGGAAGCGAAAGCGTGAGCCGATACTGTTGTTGATCAGGGTAAAATAGATGCGGATCCCTCCATTTCTATATGCAGCTGAGATCTATCTAGTCAAGGGAACCTGAATTTAGGTTGGCTGGAACGCTTGGACGGGCTACAGTACCTAGCAACTAGTCTTAGGTAGGCTGCATAACACAACCTCATTCATGCAAACAATACGAATACTAGTCAACCCAGCTACAACAGGGAGACATAAAATCCAACCCAACGGGTCTATAGAACCGAGACTTGTTATCGTAGTACAAAGAGCTGTTACCTTATAGATCTACTTTAATATCTAATTCCTCACAATATGCAATTGCCATATCAAGAGAAAACGAGTCTTTATTTCGTCATTTTGTTATGTCTCAAGGGAGGATATACCAAATGCTGCTATACCACTTCTAGAAAGTTCATTCTGAGTACTAAAATATCCATCCATATCACTAGCACTAGGTATACAAACATCTCATGTTCTGCCTTACATCGTCTTCAATTCGTCTTCTTGTCCCTGTTCTCCCTCTTCCAGGCCTCTCCCAACTCTTTCACATCTGCATTCGTCTTGATAATCCATTCTCTCGCACCAGCCCATGGCTTTCGACCTCGACCAGTATCAAAAAGCCTGTACACTGCAGGTACATCAGTTCCATCCATGAGGAGGTTGTAGAACTTTCGGTCATTCCACCACAGCTTCCAGGCCTCCCATGTGAAGCAGCCTAGACGGTCTGTCACTCCTGTGCCCGCGGCTTGGTTGATAAACTCATAAGTCTTGAGCATCCTGAAACGCAGCCCTGGATGAGGAACCGGGCCTCGTTGGAGTGTGCTGGCGACAAAGTTGTAGTGAGCGTCGATGTCTTTGCGTCTCTCTTCTTCGTTCGCCATGGGGTAACTTCCAGTCCACACGCTGGCCAGGGCCATAGTGATAAGGTCGTACAGCACAAAGGGAGGTTTCAAGATGACTGGTTGGCCGATGAAAGCCAGAGAGTCAGGGAATTGCTCTGAGATAAATCCATGATAAAGACGAGCAAACTTGTTGTCATCTTGATAATACTTTGCCGCTTCGATCTTCTTATTGTGGTCAGGGGCAATGGCTGGGTCAGTTGGATCCCCAGGGCCCTTGACGACAGAGAAATCATAGCCGTAGCCTGAACAGAAGATGATGGCATCAATATCCTCAAGGACCGTACCATCGGTAAGAACAACAGTCTTTGGCCCAGTGATTTCTTGGATACCCTTTACCGACTTGACACTGCCACTCTTGAGATTGTCCGCCAGGTCCTCCGAGAATAGCGGTATTCGATGGAGAATCCCATCGACTGGTCGACCTTTTAAGATCTCTTTCATAAGCGGCCACTCTTTATCTCGGACACTGACCATCATCTTGGTCATGAGTGTAGCAAGGATAGTCGGCGAGAAATTCCCCAATGCTCTTACGCACATGGCGATGCGACGACTCATACTATGCTCGAAAGCTTGTCCCTTGACCCGTCTAGGGAGCTTTGTATGGTTAGTATCCATCTTTTGACATCTTTGGCTCGGGAAACCTACAACAAAAACGGTCCCTCTGTGACTGGCGTAGACTTTGTTGGCTCCGGCTTTGACGAGAAAAGTAGTTGAATCAACACCAGTCGCTCCAACTCCCACGACGATGACGTTCTTGCCCTGGTATTTAGATGCGTCCTTGAACTGTCTCGAATGAATAGCATCTCCCGTAAACTGCTCAATGCCTTTGACATGCGGCATATGCTTGGTGTTGAGCATGCCAGTAGCAACGATTACGCGGCTATAGGATCTGACCTCTTCAACTCCCGTTTTGACGTTCTTTGTGAGAACTCTCCATTTCTTTTGTTTCTCATCGCGTTCTATTCGCTCGACTGAGACGGATAATTCGATATGTGGGAAAAGAGCAAACTTCTCGGCGTACGATTCGAAGTACCGCTCAAGGTCTTTCTGGGGTGGATGCATAGGGAATTCTGATAAGGCGTGAGCTTCTTGTATGTACTCACTAGACATAGTGAACTTACCATCAGGCATAGGGAAGTCTGTGATAGCACACTGTAGATTATTAGCATTAATATGTATGTCGTGGCTGGCTGAAACGTACACATTGCTTAGAAGTATTCGCCGTCGTATATTCCGATGCCGTAGTCTGCTCAACATTCGGCGAGGCATGCCATGTTCCGCCTATGTACTCATGTCTTTCCAACGCCTTGGCATCGAGTCCTTGTTCACGGAGGTTCTTGAGTGCCAATAGACCGAGGGGTCCTGCTCCTACCACACACACATCGGAACCGAGCTGTTGACTCTGTGATGAAGCCATGTTTCAGTACAGGGTTTTCCCTAGAAAAGATGAGAGACAACATACGAAACCTTGCGACAATACCGTTTTATATATTCAGAATCGGCTTACTTGCAACGCTGTGGATGTTCGCGTCTAGGAACCGCAGGCGCTTAATTCTCACGCAGTCAGGCTAAACGCAACTTGGAGGCTGTCAGCTTTTAGATACTTTGATATTGAAAAGTCAAGATAGCAAAGCCAGGTTGCCGTCCCTCATTAAATGATGATATGTGTCCGAGAATGTGTCCGAATCTGCTTATTGTTCGCTCCCAAGA
Organism: Fusarium transvaalense; assembly: GCA_013623685.1. Taxonomy (NCBI): domain Eukaryota; kingdom Fungi; phylum Ascomycota; class Sordariomycetes; order Hypocreales; family Nectriaceae; genus Fusarium; species Fusarium transvaalense. The sequence continues at coordinate 40,850 of JABFFG010000530.1, forward strand.
GACTGCCAGCCGCAAGTTCCGCTCTCGTATGTGTCCGGTGTAAGTGAAGGGAATAGGAGGAGTTGAAGGATGACCCAATGGTCACCAAATGGAGAAAACCAATCAAGATCAGATCAGTGCCTATAGTAGTTGAAAGCTGACACAAGTTTATATGCTTGAGAGCAGCTGCGGGCGATGTTAGTGACGCTTCTGTAGGAATCGAGGCTGTTTAAAACAAATCGATGTTTGATGTCTGTCCACTTTTGGTCAGACAGATGGTTACTGGAATGTTGATCCGACGGTACTTTGCACAAGACGAAGTGGATGTGTTGGTGATAACTCACGAACCAGGCTCGAGGGCACCGTGACATACATTTGCGACCACTCAAATGAAGCTCAAAACCATGTCATACAACTTATGGGTAGGATTCAGAGCACACCCTTTGGGATAAAATATGGAAATTATGCGAGTCTCATCTCTATAGCCACAAGTGCTTCATCACCCGTGCAACTTGACATCCAGGCTAACCAACGTCTCTTGAAGAATCCTCAAGACACCCTCCTTGGCCACCAACGCTGAGAATGTCGCCTGCATAATAGAAATACCACACTCATCCCTCTCAGAGCCATCCACCATCCTCGTATGGTATGAAGAACCCAGAGTGGGAACGTCGCAACCATCCTGACTTCGCGCGGCTCGTAACAAACATATCTGTGAGGTTCGGCACTCGTCCTTACACACTGGCTGTTTCCAACCCCTGCTCAGACGCAGCATGAAATTATCGAAAGCCGTTTGGTCCTTTTCAAATACCTCTGTGACGTTATGCCAGAATGCTGCAGTAAGCTCTGCTTTGGAATCCGTTAGTGGCGGGCTCGTAAGCGGGCCGTACGTCTCCTTCGCAGAGTAGTATTTCTTCCACACAGGACCTTGGGTTTGGTATGTCGGAGAGTTCATGTCAGCGCTATAAGTCGTGGCGTCTAGAACTGCAAATGTGACAGGATCGACGTCGTAAACGCGAAACGATGGCATGCCTGATGTCGGGGTAAGTGAGGGGCCAACGTATGATGTGAGCAAGGCATTGCTAAAGCTTTTCTTTGGAGCTTCGCTATAGGTGATCTGGAAGTGGTCTCTGTGCGTGTGGCCAAAGAACATGGCTGCAATAGTTGATGAATACCGATTCACTATCTGGTTAAGGTAATTCGACTGGTCGTGGAATGCATTCCGATCGCCCAGGGGCATATGTCCGATGATATAGACGCGCTCCCCAGCTTTCTCGGCAGCGTGAAGCTCTTCGACAAGCCAATCGAGCTGGCCACTAGGATCGCGGATCATCTTTCTCTGAAACAACCAAAAGTTACCTCGGTAGTACAGGTTTGTGTTGAGAGAAATGACACGGAGATTTCCATGGGGATATTTGGTGGAATAGGCGCCAATTTGAGCTGCTTTGGAAGCTGCTTCACGTCCGATCCAGCGAGACCATGTCCCGGCGAGAAGGTCGTAGATCCAAGATGATGCGTCACCGATAGAGCTAGGTTGATAGGCGTTTGTAGGATGGGATTCGTGATTTCCAGCTGTACCGTAGACTATACCGAGATGCTTGTCCATGTGCTCATATGATTCAATTACTGAGATGAGTTAGCGAGAAGCAAGTTGGTTTATCTTGTACTGAAAACTTACTTTGGTGCTCATTGTAATCCCATGAAGTGTTCCAGATCGAATGGTCAACAATGTCGCCAGTGAAGATCGTAAAGGCGGCGTCTGGAACTATCTCTTTGATTGCCTGGTACATGCTATGTTCTAGAGAGACGGGAGAATCGCAGGTATGTTCACCAAAGGGTCCAGCTGGAGAGTCTGTCCTCCCAGGCTCGTCATCCTTTGTGAAGGGTCTATTCAAGTCAGTCCATAGTGTATACGTAGAGTGGGCCATCCCGACATACCTGCAGCATATGGGCTTATTGCATTTCGCATTCGACCCTTCGGTGTAAAGCTGATCAACGTGGATATCAGAGTAGTGAACGACTCGGATAGGATCTCGTCCACTCGGAACGGGACGCTTTAGGTGAGACCGATCAGGCGGTAGAGGGACATCCCACTCCTCTACAGCAGGGTACTGGCAAAGGCCAAGAAACGTGACGCAAAAGTGTTGTGCTGTTTTTGAGCCGATGGCGACGTTTCTCAACGCCTCAGCAATAATGGGTCCTTGAAGCTCGATAGTTCCATCGCAAACATCCGCCTCTTCGACCTGAGGTGGGTTTATTAGTATTCGATTTGAAAAGGAGGAGCATAATTACCTTTGATTTTCTGCACACGTCCTGGAGAATACGTATAAAGGTTTTATCACCCAGATTTGCAAGGTTCTTGAATGTCAATAACAGACCCTGTAGTATAGTTAGTTAGTTAGCCTCCGAGTATGTGATTTTCCTTCACACCTATGAAGCATCACTAACCTGGCATCCTGAGCAAGACGAAACCCCTTGAATCTGCTTCCATATTCGATCCGCCCAATCGCCTCGATATAGCGTCTTTTGAATATCGTCAATGTTCTGAGGAATGATGGCTGACCCGTCACTTCCGACAACGCTTGCTATAACGCCCAGACAAGGTAGTAGAGCTATTGAGAAGCGCATATTTGCTGCACAAGAACAAAGCAAGCGCGAATCGTAGAAAATTTGAAGAAACAAATAATTTATGGCAGAGAATAGTTACGCTGATTCATCATCAGTCCCGCGTCTCAAGTGACAACCACAAGGAATGAATGAACGGGCCTATGTTATGCCTTTTTGGAGTGCTTCTACTAGACCGGCTTAGGCGCGCTACAACGCCCACATGACCGAATCAGACCCCAAGATCCATCCATGGATTGGATGTTTAGGTAGACAAGGATCCATGTCTTGTGGATAACGTCACCATAATCTAGTCAAGTTACTTATTGACAGGAACTGCATCGTCTAGACTGTATCTCAACTCAAAGCGACTTCTAGGATGATATCAACTATAACGATTGATTTGTCCAAGTCTTGCCTGCCTTCGCTACCTGCGTGTTGATTATCTATGATTGTTGAAGATGCAGGTTTTATCAGTCTTGTTCAGCCATACTATCAAAACACCACGATATACAGATAATTGTCTTGGATTCTTTTTGCGTCTCTTCATACAGCCGTTAACTATCCTCTAAGTATTTAATTTAAAAGTCATCCAAGATGGTTTCTACATCTTAGTAGACATATAATAGTTATACACGGAGCCCGCTACTCCAATATCAACAAGTTTTTCGACACCCATCATGCTATCTTACATTCGCCTCAAGTCCTCTCACTCTAATCTTTCTTTGATGGCTTCTTCTTTTTGGATACGGCCTTCTTCTTGGGTGTGGCGCTCTGCTTTGGCGACGTCTTCTTGGCAGTCTTCTTTTTCGTAGATGAAGTGGTCGTGCCAGTACCTGCCGCCGCTTTTGTCACCACATCGCTCCAGGCAACTTTAGTCCCTCGCTTCTCCTCCCTCTCAGTCAACATACGCCTGGCTTTCCTTCCAGCTCGAGTACGTTCCTGTAATTTCCCTTTCCACAAAGTGTACCACATCCTGGTACGTGCACTGGGGCTTACATCCAGTACTTTTCTTCTGCGGCCTTTAATCTGGGTCAAGATCTTTCGCGCTCGGTCTGTTGGAAATTCCGTAATTGTGTACTCCACCGACCAGTCGGGTACCTCTCCAAAGTTCTGGCATTCGACACGTTGCACAATCTCGTCCCCGATCTTGTTGCGAACTGTGACGTACATGCCTAGAACTTCTCTTTTGGACTTTTGAGGCGCCTGTTGACGAGGAGTCGTTTCCCCGGCGGGGGATGGCTGACTTGCTTCAGAGGAATCGTCCGTGACCGCTACTGGTATGTCATCGATGTCGACCGAGTTGTCTTCGTCGGTCTCATTGTTCAGCTGCTTCTGGTCTCGTACCAGCTCCGACAAGATCCGCTCAAAAGTTCTCAAGTTGCTCGTGTTGATCTCGACACCCTCAGCAACCTTAAGGATAAGATCTTTGAGGGAAGCGTCCTGTGAAACAAGATCGGTTGCTGGCACGACGCTTTCCTCAACGACTTCATTGCTTGTCTGGACAGATGCATCGTCCAACCCAGCAATATCATCCACCACGATCTCGTTGTCTTCGACGCGGTTAGGAGCCGTCTCCTCAACAGATTCAACGTTCTCGGATTCGAGGTTACTAGCAAAGCTAGCACCCTGAGATGCCTCGTTCAATTGCGCTAACAGAGTTTCGGTCTCAGAACTTGGTTCGACCTGCGCCGAGCCCTCACTGGCTTCAAGAGAAGACTCGGTGACTTGCTGCAAGTCATCTGCCGCTGAAGTATTGAGAGCGTCTTCGGATTCGCTAGCTCCATCCTTGCCATCTCTCAAATCCTCAGTCAGAGCTTCGACAAGTTCGTTGAGATAGGCATGCCTCTCCTCCTCGGTTTTCCCTGCAAGCAAACCACTTTGTTCCAGGGCTTGCTCGATAGCCTCTTTGACATTAGCCAACCCGGCAGCATCGTTCTCCACGAACTGGTCTACCTTGGCCATCATCTCGTCCCAGGACTTTTGCCTCTCAGGGCTGTCAATCGGTGCTGGCTTGGGGGTGCCACTCATGATTCTTTCCTCTTCTTCAAGAGAAGCAATCTTCTCTAGCAGGTTGGCCCCTTCGTCCTTGCCGCCGTCGCGGTTGATACCTAGAATTTGCTTTTCAAATCGATCAACTGCTGCTTTGCCCTTCGCTTGGGTCTTTTGCATTTCCTCTTCGGTGACTGGCTCAGCAATGAAGTACATCACAGCGGGCTCCAATGGTCGTGTTTCAACATGGAGTCGGAGCGATTGTTCGGGGAACCTTTTCGAGGCTCTGTCCAAGAGTTCATTCAGAAGGCCAATGCTCGCTTTGAACTCCTCGTCACCAACCTTGCGATTCATTGTTCCATGAATAGCTTGATCCATCTCTTCAAGGCTGATGTACTGAAACCCGAAAATCCGCTCCGTATTATGATAAGCAACAAAGATACCGTCCATTCGTCCCATTCTTACTTGCAGGGAGTACTTCAGAAACGCCGCTCGTATCATGTCATAGTACTCACGCTCGAATGAATTCCATTGGCCGAATCGAGAATCAATTTCGTAACCAACACCCTTTTCGTACTCCAATACATCCATTCGGACGGTAACAACGGCACGCGTTTTGAGATCAAAGACACCGGTGCCAGGAAGTCTTGGGTCATGAGCATCAAGCTGTGAACGCATCATAAAATCGCCCAGGGTGGTGTAATGAAAGGCTTCGTCAGCATTTTTCTCTTCGTCCGAGAGCTCGTGTGAGCGAGATCTCCTGTACTTTTCAAAATGCTCCTTTGGCAGAGTCAGGAGCTTTTCCATGGATTTTCCCAGCATGCTTAGAATACTCGCGTTATCAAACTCCTTGTCGGCGTCGATAGCATACACACCATCCTTGTAACGGGCGAATGCGGCTACCGGTGCTCGGTTCAATATGGTGAAAGACTCGTATTCGACGTCAAAGGATCTTGATAAGTGATCGAAGTTTGGTTTTCTCCAATCTGACAGAAGATAGTGGAAGTGGGCGAGCATAGATGTCATACTTGAAGTCGAACCGCAGTACTTCTTTTTGTGTTTCGCACACAGCTTTGTTAACGTTTCATCCTTTGACGAAGTCACATATTCCTTCAAGGCGTTGAAATCAAACTCTTCGACTGGCATGATTGTGCCCAGGTAAGGGTCGAAGTTGTAAACCTGAGTTCGCCTGTCTTGAAGCTGGTAAGGCCCAGAGTTGAACAAAACTTTTTCCAAGTTATAGCCCAGCTGGGGAACTTCTCTTGCCTTTTTCTTTCCGACTGGCAACAGCGTCATTTCCTTAGGGACGAGTGTTTTTACATTGGCCTTCGGCCTGGCACCAAGTGTTTGCACCTCCTTGGTTTCCTTATGTGACAACTCATCCAAGAATTGTTGTTCCCCTCCAACGTGCTGCTCTGTGTTCAGGCTGCCAGACAGAATGTGTCCGTCTTGGCCGGTGATGAATGCGGCAGAATCCTCATCAAGGGGGTTCGAGGTATCTGAGGATCTTGGGGAGACATTCTGTTGTAGTTTCTCGCGAAGTGAGGTCCATACAGCAGTTTGTTGACTTCCTGCCAGGGAGTCTGTTTCTAGCGTATTGGGTTCGTCGATTATTTCTTGTCCATTATTCGAGTTTCGAGTCTGGGTCCGAGCCTGAGGCTGAGACTTCGATTTTTTCTTCTTTTTCTTTTGGTTTTGATTTTCATCGACACCATAGACTCTTCGGACCACATCCAGTGCTTCATTAAAGTTGGTGTCATTGCTAACGCTTCCTTTATCAGCAGCTCCTTCTTGCTCCTTCACTTCCTGTGCCTCCTTCAATAGCACTTTGCTTACACGTTCCTGCAGTGCATCCGAAGTCGAATCGAGAGGATTTGGAACGTTCTCGTTGTGGGAATTGAGGTCTGTTGGTGGTTCAGAGGCCTTGTCCAAGTTGGGGTCTGTCGCAAACGATCGGAAAGGTGTGCATTGTCGGGGATATCGAACATACGGTCGACAGATGCTCGCAAAACCGGCTGGAGAGCCTAGCCCGCGCCGAATGCGAAGCATTGAGGCGTCCTTCGCGAAATTGCTCGACAATGAAGGAGGAAAAATCGATCAAACTCGACCCTTCACATTGGAGGGGACTTTCCGTATGTACCACTTAAAAAAAAGTTCTATACAAGCATCAACGACTACGGTAATATATCGGATATGACGTCTGATAAGGCACGTGATTGGCTAGCTAAAATCGCCGGGGCAAGCGAGTAAGGTATCCATTACTATACAGTAGCGCAACACCTCGTCATTCTGGAGTCCCCCCCCAAGGTTCCAAGAGGACACCACAAAGAAATACTCTTGAAGCGCTCCCTCCTTCCTAACATTTTCTCATGCAATAACCATGGGCGCAAGTGACTCTAAGCTCGTTTTTAAACGGGGCATCTTTCGGTTATCTGAAGAACGACATATACCCGCGGATGATGCCTACTGGACCTCTGTTCGTCCACTCCACCCTGAGTCTTCCTTGAGAGTGTAGCTTGTGTGCTAACATGATGCTGTCCAGTTCTGGGAGCTTCCCGAATCCTCCGAGGACGTCTTTAGCTTATTCACACCTGCAGATATTCGAAGGACTCGCGATCGCGCACTCGAAAACCTAGAAACCCTCATCCTCGCCGTCACTTCTCGCCTATTCATACTACGTCATCATCCATCTTTCCCTGACCCCGAACTCGCTCCAGAGCGCGAGGCATTGAATTGTGTCCGGGTCCTAACCAGGATCCTGCCTTACTTATATGAAAAAGATTCTCTAAGCGAATGGGAACAGCAGTTTTTTTGGGCACAGCGGAGGAAGCGGACTCGGCAGGCTGCTATTGCGAATGAAATCCTCTTCGATGAAGCCCAGGAAGCCGAGCGCAAAGTCGAATCCACACAGTTCGAAGAGGTCAAGCCGCTTGCCGAAGAGTTGGTAGACACTTTGGTGGACCTATTATTCTTTTCTGACTTGACACTACCCCGGCAGCCAAATGGACGATCCAAGGTCAGCTATGCGATATGGCAGAGCGGCGTAGGGTGCAATACGGCTGTCGCAACAACGAAGGAGTATGAAAGCAATCGATCAGAAATACTGCGCCTTCTCCTGACTCTAGCTGGTCAGAGCATGTACATGACAGCAGGTGTCCTTCCACAGAATGGCGTGCGAACACTCACTCATCTCTGTGCATGCCCTGACAAGCAAGTGGTGCTCTCAGTGCTCTGCTCTCTGCTTAATACGGTCTGTCTACATATGTCTACTCTCGTGTGCGAATGCTGACTTGCTTTGTGTTAGACATTGAAATACAATCCTGCGACCTGGCGCGTCCCCTACAATACCCTTGTATTCAAGGACGGCAAGCAAATGCTTGTCACGTACTCTCTGCAGTTCCTTTTGGTGCTTTTGCTGTATCCCATTCCCGAAAGCCCATCGAATCCCTCGCCGAAAAACTCTTACCGTCACTTCCTAGGTCGGCTGCATCGGCCTCAAGACTTCCAATTCATTGTTGATGGAATGACTCGGATCCTCAACCAACCTCTTCAAGAGAAGACTTCATATCTGCCGGGTACTCAATCCGCCGGCCACTTCGCCCCTGAGATACTGATGTTGTTCTGGGAAATTCTGCAATGTAACAAGAGGTTCCGATCCTTCATTGTGGATACTGAGAGAGCGCATGATTTTGTTGTACTCGCCTTGTTCTACGCCTTGGAGTATAAAAATGATGCGACCAAACAGGGAGTTGTACGTATGTGCGCCTTTTTGCTCCAGACTCTAAGTGTAGAGACAAATTTCGGAGTCAACTTGAACAAGTACTTCGAAGGGCAGGAGAGCTTGCCAGTTTCCATCCGCGTGCCAGGCTTCAGGGGCACCTATGCTGACTTTCTCATACATTCCATCTACAACCTGATTACCACAAGCCAAGGGAAGCTGTCAGCGATCTACCCGGCTCTGTTGGCGGTGATTAATAACATTGCCCCTTACCTCGAGGGTTTGAGTAGCACCAGCAGCTCCAAGTTGATGCAGTTGTTCTCCTCCATGTCCTCGCCCTCATTTCTCCTTGCCAACGAGACCAACCACACCCTCTTGCACTCGCTTTTGGAGTCTATTAATTCCATCCTAGAGAACAAATATCGCAAGAACCCCGAACTTGTGTTTGCTATCATCAGGAATAAGAAGCGAGTCGAAGCCCTGCGTTCATTTACTCTTGAGAGTGGGCAAGAGGAGATTGAGAGGAGAAATAGGAGAAGAAAGGACTCGGGGCAGCATGCTGATCCATTGGAGGCTACATCCGTTCGCAGCTCAGTCGACAGCCTAAGAAGTCCAAGCAGCGCTCATCCACGCCACTCATCATTAGAAGAAGTGCCAGAAGACGGCGCATTTGCAATCGGAGACGATGACGACGACGATGATGACGACGACAGTGACGACGAAGAACAAGAGACTCCTGCGCGGTCAACATCGAGTGAAGCGCCCTCCCGGAGATCATCAACTCCTAACGTTGAGGACGCTGTCCCAACTCAATTGAGGGGAATGTCTGAGAAGGCTCGCGGTAAGATGCCGGCCGGTGTTCCGAGCTTCTCACGACAAAATAGCACAACGAGTCTGGGCGGACACTCGATATCAGGGCAATCGCAGGCAGGCGCATTCGAACCAACAGCTCACTGGATTGACAGCTGGTTACTGGAACTGCCGCTGCATACGATCCTAGCAGTTATCCAACAGGTCTCGGCTCTCTTGCCGCGCCAAGAGCTAACAGCCGATGCCCCGACACCAGAAACGCTTCGACAGATCTCAGGCGTTGAAATTGTAGGCATCGAGCCTTCAGCCCCCCGCGTACACTCATTCGAGTGGTCTCAGCTCGCTTTGGGCTGGTATGAGTCTCTCTTATGGGGTGTCATTTTCACAAACGAGATGCAAGTTTCGAGAGGAACCATGGGCATATGGAATGGAACTTCCATCAAGCTCTTCCGAGTTCAAGAAACTGCCCCAGAAGGACCAACTCTAACTTCACCCCGAGGTGCTGTTGATGCAGTTGGCAGCAATATAGTGTCGCGAATAGGGCAGATCAATCTTCGAGGGCCGCAAGGCAGTAATCAGCCGCCGCATCGGAATGGTTGAGGGATCAGCCACTTGCTCAGCAACGGACCGTGGAGCTTCGCTAAAGCTATTTTCCCCATTCAATACACTATGCCGAAAGAGGAAGAGCTGGCTATACAAGCCAACCAAAACATAGCACTAAAAGCTGCTAGTTACCGTTTCATGACTTTGCGCGTCACAACGGTTCATGTAGGATTAGGAAATGGACGATGCAGTGCTACATAGGAAGAGGAATGGGCTGCATACAGGCGTTTGGGTATGGATTGGAGTCTTAGGAGAAGTCAGGCATGTCGCATGAGGCTACCTTTTCTCAATTTCACGGTCTCGACCATTCGTTCTTTTTTTCTTTCTTATCCCATCATCCATCCATCACATGATGAGTTGTCAAGTCTTGTTGTCTCCTCAGCTGGCGTTTCATGTTTCGACTCATGTGTGTGGCGTGAAGAGATAGAGGTGGCTAACTCACTCTTAGGACCAGCCATAGCTAGATCAGCATCTAGGAACCCCCCGCTTGAAGTGCTCCACACCAGCTGAGCTTCCCTGTTTTCAGAAGCAAAAGTTGGCAGAGGTAGTAGCCGAACAAACATGATTTGTCTATTTGTACATCAACATGGGTCAAAGCCACGTCTGATGCCCAGAGTGATCATTTCCGAGGCGGCAAGGGGACGTGGATGCACCGCCACCACTTTTGAGAAGAGTTGGCCTTTTGGACCAATTATGACTCGAGTCGGACCATTTGTGCCGTGTTCCCCATGCACTAAAGCCACAGCGGGTGTCAGCCACGTCAGGGTCCCTTAATCCAAGTAGCTATCGCGACCAGGGTCCTGTGTTATAAGGGTGGGTGTAAGGGTCCTTTGTTTTTTGGCCGAGCTACGAAAGCAACTCAGCTCGTGAAAACGAGTCGCATCGTTTAATTTCTCGGGGTTTCTCATCTTGTCCTGTTTGTTTTGACGTGCACGTTGTGAACTGTCGCTCTGCTCTATTCGGCCACTTGTGAAACCATATTGCATCACACAGTTGGACGACATATTTGATTCTGTTTATATACAGTAAGAATCTGAAGCATGTCACAACAACAACAGCCCGGAGACTCCGGCGAGGAGATCCAGCCTTATCGTATACGTGTGAGCATGCACAGATAACATCGCCTTAAGGGACACTACTGACCATCCAATCTAGATATCGAGCAAATATCTGGACATTACGCGCCAGAAGCTAGAGCTTACTCGACTGCCTCATGAGCCGCCTTCCAAAGATTGGTGGGAGCCAAAGCCTCAGGTTGAATCTCTGGTCGATTTCTGGTGAGCTAAACTCCTCATGTGCAAATACTCTAGAACTGAGCTCACATGTTTTATAGGCAAGAATCATTCTCGTGGCGGGATCATGAAGAAGAGCTCAACAAAACGCTCCCACAGTTCAGAACCAGCTTCCAGGTTGCAACGCCGCCAGCACCCGTCCGGATCCATTTTATCCATGCTTCTTCACCTCATGCAAACGCCATTCCTCTTCTCTTGATACCCCCTTTCCCTCTGACCAACGTTTCACTTAGTCACCTTCTTCAGCCCCTAAGTGACCCTGAAGATGCTGGGACCATTCAGCCTTTTCATGTCGTGATCCCATCATTGCCTGGGCTTGGGTTCACTGACGCTCTACCTCCCAGTGCTCCCCCAGTTTCTACAACGGCCAGATTGTTTGATGACTTGATGAAAAGATTGGGTTATCAGCACTATATTGGCAGCAACGCTGGATCTGCTTCGATTTCACCGGCCGGCATTGACTGGAGATTGGCCCGGCATATCTCGAATAACTTTCCAGAATCTTGCTTGGGGTTCCATTTCATCGCACCTCCTCTGACATCCCCTACACTTTCAGATTCAGCAAGCGAGTGGTTGAAGTGGAAAGTGGCTCGTGCCCTAAGCTCTCCGGTTCTTGGTTACTCCAAGGACGATATTGCGGCTACACAGAAGCGGAAGATGCCAAAGCTGAACAAGAAGAAGTCTGCAATCAATCTGGGGCAAGGTGATCGCGACGATTACGAGCCCAACACACTTTCCTATGCCCTCTGCGACTCGCCTACCGGCCTGCTGCTTTACGTGCTGAAGGTCCTTCGCACACTGAGTCCTAAGAAGGAACTTTCACAAAAAGACATTATCACCCTCACCTCTCTTATTTGGCTACCTGGCCCTGAAGCTGCTCTCCGATTTTGGGCCCACTGCGCTTCAGATATTGAGCCTGTAGAGGGAAAGAAACCCACTAAGAAACCAAATGTTGCCATTAGCGTGTTTACTGGCGACGAAGATCAGAGTGAGGAGTCAAGAATACTGCCTCGGCCTGCAAGAGTAACCTACTCTTGCCCCGCCTGGGCGAACAAGGACTACAAGGTGGTGCATCTGAACCGAGCTTCTGGTACTCCTGGGTTCTTAGCTTGGGATCGACAAGAGGTGATTCTGGACGGAGCACGTGGTCTAGCAAGGGCAATCCTGGAAAGTGACAAGAGGATGCAGACTGCGACGCAACCTGGAGCAACGCTTCAGAACCAGCTCGAAACACAAGACGGTCGCATAGCTCAGGCAGATCTATCCGGAACGACCGTGCAGGACCCAAAGGCCAGTCCCGGCGAGGGTCCAGCTAAGCATGGACTACAAAAGCCTATGGAGGACGAGAATCAACATCTGATTCCTCCACAAGCGACCTCACGTGGTGATGCTCACTGATGAAAAGTTGGACGAGGACAAGTTTCGATACGGCTCATGAGGGGGGAGTGAAGGGACATAATTTGATACCACTATTTAATTTCTTATGAATTTTCTGGCTCACTACTAATAAAGACTGACTCACTAATGATATTAAAGCTATAACTAGGTACCTTTCATTTCCTGGTCCACTATCAAGAATCCTGTGGTGCCTGAAAGATGCAGGAAGTTTCCCAATACTGTGGCTTGCTCTCCATATGCTTGACGTATCATCATAGCACTATAAAAGCTATGGATGCTTTTGTATGGTACAGGTCATCAAGCCAAGGCTGCCTTCTGGCACAAAGAAGTCAGGCGCAAAGGTCTGGGGTTGAGTCTTGCTAAGAGCAGCAAGACTAACCATGATAGCCCGGTTACTTTTTTTGTATATTGTATTACAGATAACGGTTACCAATCGCAATGGAGTAGAAGCAGGAACTCATGAAGATATTTGCTTTCCTAAATATGAATATATGTTCTCTTATTTTAGTCAAAAAGTGAAGTTGTGTTATCCATTTCGTTGAGTCGCTGACTGTTGTAATTCAAAAATGATGGAAAGCTCCTATGGGGGTACGTACCGCCCTAGCGTTTCGCAAGCTGAATGCTCGTCAACCACCACCTAAGCTTCGACCCCTCGACATCCAGCTTTCATACCAGCAACCTCAAGTTAGCGATTTGATGCTTTAAGACCTACAAAGCTAGACTATCGAATTTTCTATCTAGAGCTAGAGTCCATATCCTGTCTTTTGCGCGGCTACAATGCGCTTCGAAGCGGCCAACATATCGTAACCGTCCCGCCCTCCGCTGTTACCACCAACATGCCGAATCGATACGACCGACCTCCTCCCCGTGAGGGTAATGGCTACGGCAACTTTGGCCGCTCCAACGATGACTACAGATCCGGTTATCAAGATGGATACGGAAGCGATCGATATGCCACGCCACCGACTACCCAACAACCGCGACCACCGCCTAATCTTCGACAGATGCCGTCGCGGTCACGTATACCCCAAGTCCAGTCGCAGGGTCAAGGACAATCACAAGCCCCAGATACCCATGCTGCACGACAAATCACCGAGGTCATAGACCACATCAAGAAAGAATGGCCTTCAATGTGTCAAGACGACTGCGTTCCAGTTCAACTGGCGCTGCAACTTATTGACAAAAGCTCGGTTGGCCGTGCCCATGAATACGGCCAGTTTCAGCAATCCCATAATTATCTACAAGAGTCTCTAAAGGGGATCGTTCATGAACACCATCAGGGGTTTAACAGCTCGATTGGTACATTCCACAAGATTCAAAGTAGCATCCAGCAGTCGCAAAAGCGGGTGCGGGCACTAAAGGAGTCGCTAGCGAGCTCGAAAACGAGCCTCTGTGCGACAGATCCAGAGTTAAAGAAACTTTCCAAGTCGTCGCAAGAATTCGATGCGCTTTTGCAGACGCTCAATGAGCTCGATGATCTCCGTGCCGTACCAGATCAGCTGGAGGCAAGAATATCCGAGAAACGTTTCTTGACGGCTGTAGAAGTATTGCAGAATGCTCTTCGAAAGCTACGAAAGCCTGAACTAGACGACATTGGCGCTCTCGCTGATCTGAGGAGCTATCTTGCAAACCAAGAGACTGCTTTGATGGATATTCTGGTGGAAGAGCTACACGAGCACCTCTACCTCAAGTCACCGTATTGCCAGGAACGATGGCAGAACTTGGCTAAGACGCAAGGTGCTGTAACAGAAGGCTATACTGACATTAAGCCCATTGCTCCATTTCACACAGTTCTCGATGCCATTGATGTCGACAAAGCAATCAGAGAGGATCCCATGAAGAACCCTGAAGCTGATACATTCTATTATGTTGGGCTGTTGGTAGAGTCTCTAAACAGATTAGGTCGATTACAAAACGCCGTCGAGACTCTCAAGCAGCGACTACCAGTTGAACTATTTACCATTGTCAATGAGACTATCAACGAAGTAGATCAAAGGCATCCTAGCTCTCTGAGGGGTGGCTCAGCCCGAGGCGATGGCCTTCATGTATATGGAACACGTGAAACACAAATGAGGGCAGACGTCATTTACGATCTTTTGTGGTCGCTATATGGCAAGTTTGAGGCGATCGGAGAAGGCCACCGTGTCTTTCACGAATCCATCAAAGTCCTTATCCGACGAGAAGGTGCTGGTAACAACAGCGCCCTCTTGGGCAGCTTTAAGGAGTTGTGGAATCTATACCAGAACGAGATTCGATCTTTACTACATAACTATGTTACGACAGACGCTGACGTCTACCAATTCGACTCCCCAAATCCAGGAGACACCCTTCACGGCAAAAAGGATGTACGAGAGCACCTCTTCAAGTTCTCCGAGGCCAACATGAAGTCTGCTGAGATGACGAGCGAATATGATGCTCTTGACAGCATCATACAGGACGCTGTACCTGGTTTGAAGCAGGACAGAAAAGGACGAAGCGCGCCGGAGGGAGCGAGAAAGGGTGGCGATGGCGGACACGGCAGCAGCCATCAAACGACAGGCTCGTACAAATCTCTGGTGGAACCGAGTGTTTTCAACATGAGTTTACTGTTACCGCCAACGTTGGTGTTCCTGCAGCGACTCAAAAGCATCGTGCCTCCTGGCTCTGACCTCGCAGCAAGCACATTGACAACGTTTCTGGACAATTTCTTGGTCAACGTTTTCCAGCCACAACTGGATGAGACCCTAGCAAAACTGAGCGACACTGTGTTCGGAGAGGCAGATGCGTTCTCGCAGGATCCGGCCTGGAGTCAGGTTGCACGCCGGCCTGTGTTCCGAGGAACGACGGCCTTCTTTGAGGTGGTGACGGCATTTTGTCGAATGCTGGGCACAATACCGCCAGACCAGGCACTAAGCTCACTAATCGTAACTCAAATGATGCGATACTACGACCGCTGCTTCAGCTGGTTCAAAACACTTGTTGTCAAAGCGCAAGACCAAGCTACAGAGATCAGTAACGATAACCTAAGATCATCAGCGCGCTTCTCTCTGGATCAAGGAGAGCTTCAAGAAACCATGAAAAGGCTCTTTACGGCAGAAGATATGGACTGGGAACTGGCCGAAAAGGAGATTCACTTGTTGATGGAGCTTACGAACGAATCGCCACTAAGTTCGGGCGACATCATCCAAGATCGAGATTCGATCTCGTCTCTTTGTCTTTTGTATACCAGCATGAAATGGCTCGCCGTCAAGATTGCTGGGCTGCGTCAAATCACAACGCACGACACGGATACGTCACGACAGAACCTGCCTCGGCACTCAAACCGACGATGGACTCTCATGAACGAGCCTAGCAAGGGTGCCGGTGAAGAGGGCCCTGTGTCACTGCCGTTGACGCAGGAGACTGTACAGTAAGTTGCACGATCCAATGAGTAGAGTACAACACTAACCGGCTATTAGGGCATTTGACAGCATCGTGTCTTCCTTTGAGGAACTCGCAGGAACAGCACTACTCACTCTTCATATGGAGATCCGGTGCCGCATAGTTCACTCTCTCGGCATTGCTCTGTCACCCACAGTGGCACCCTACCTCCTCGACCAGGAAGTGAGCGAACCTGATCCGCAGATTCTAAATCTAAATTCAGAACTGGTGTTCTTTGATGAGACCATCGTCAAGTTTCTCCGAGACAAGGAGATTGCATTCATCAGGACAGGTCTGGGTCTGCTCATCAATTGCTACCTTGTAAGCAATGCAGGCAAGGCGTCGCCAATGAACGACAAGGGCTGCGGGCGTATGCAGCTCAACATCCTCGTACTGCAGCAAAATCTCAAGAACGTGGAAGAGGGCGTGGATCTGGCACGTGCAGCAAACTACTTTTCTCTATACGAGCAAGGAGCGGATGCTATCGTGGAGAAGGCAAAGGAAGACAAGGCACAACAGCGGGGCACAAGCGCGCAAGACCCCGACAACTTCTCATACGATGAGCTGAAGGCACTCGTAGAGCTATGCTACAGTGAGGCCATGGCGAACCCTGAGCGAGGAATCGCCACAGCAGCTAAGAGGCAGATGGAGGACAAACTGCTTGGGCTTAGTGAGCACATGTGGCAGGCATAGATAGATCAAGGCGATATGTACTGCATTAATGGCTGGGTTTGGCGGAGTTGAGGTTTGCTTGTGGTGGGTATATTGGTGATAGTAAGTGATGGTAGTGTCAAGGCATACTGTAGAGGAGAGCAGTAGCGACGCATGATTGAATGATATATCAGGATTTAAACCGGTACACTCTAGGTATTCATGGTGTTGGGTCTGGTTCTTAAGTGTCCTATTAGTGGACCAGGACGAGACAGAAATATACACATATTTGTTGTCAATCGCTGTAAGTAGCCGCGTCAAATCACGCGGCATCCATGGCCCAACACAGGCAATGGCAAATGGCAGCGCAATATGCATCTTGTGACTTTATGCAGTGAAACAAGAAACAGGAACGAGCGATGCACCGCCGCAACTCTGCATTTTCAAACGTCTCGAGCAAGCAACAAGATTGAGACTGACAGACAGAATAAGAGACGAAATGATTCAGTCACTTCATGCCACCCTGAACCAATTCTTAGGCTATCTGGGCTATCTATTTTTTGCATCCTCAGCAACGTTACTCAAGTGCGGGGAAAGAAAGGCGATTTCTAATTCTAGCACTCATAAGAAATGAGATCGGCATGAGGCAGCCCTGAGGTGGGTGGTGGCAATCATTGAGGACATAATGATGATGATAAGGGGTTGTCTTCGGGAATTAGTTGTTGTCTTATGGACAGGGGTTCTATGTACAATAGAATATTGGATATTGTAAGCGAGGAGATAGCATCGCGATGGAGCAATTGCATCTTGAGAACTCGTGTTGATGAGAAGCTATGCTACTCGTATCAAACGAAGCGAGATACTTTGTGTATATGCATGTCAAAGTTTGAGCCTGGGAGTGAGATGAGATAAGGGGGTTGTTAGATCATGTTACTCTGAGTACCGTATACCAGGATGGACGGTGGAGTAAAGAAGGTCTAGAATGAATCTGACAATCGGTGAAGCTGTAGTGGAAGGATCAAGCATTGATCTCAAACAGACGCGAGGTGCCTTTTATTTCAGTGACATTTTTAAGGGTTCGTATTGTACTATACATACTCAAGGCTTTACTATTATTGTGTTGAGCATGAATATAGATTAGTCAGTACCTACCTAGACCGAGATGGAAGCTATGAAGCACTGCGATCGATCAAATTCTCCACATAAGCATGGAAGCAGGCCATCATGTACAGTAGGTACATATAAATATATACTGGATTATTACCCATCTTTATATCGTCATGCACTTTTGCAGTCTCTTGTGCAGACGAGACCCTTAAAATAAAGAGCAAGCCACGGCGTTTTCAAGCGGGCTTCTACTGTCCATAGGATTTATTCGAGACACAGTCATCTGCAACTCAAAGTCAGCCAAATTGGATTAAGGTTGCCCCTGAACCCAATCTCTGTCCAGGTAGCGTCTCATAGTATGCTTGCGGCTGCGGTACCTTGCATTGGTTAGTACATGCTACTACCTACTACAGTAGACAGTTCCATAGTACTGTAACTTGACCAACCAATGGACCTTATGCAAGCCCCCCCCCCCGCGGCTTTCGCCTGGCCGTCTCAAACCCGGACCATGGATTGGAGAGTCGTCGAGTCGAGCGAGGGTCTTTTTTTTAGGGGTATGGAATGTAATTCAGGAGTTTTGTAACGGGCGGTCAGCTGAACTGCCGTAGACTAGGTCGGTACTAGGAATTGTAAGCAATATTTAGATAGTCAGTCACGGATGTGAATGAATCGTCAATTGAGTTAAACTAGCTCTTGATTCATGGAAAAGTATAGTCTACTATGATGTTTATGACAGCAAGATATGATGAAATCAAGTTTACCAGGCTGCATAAATCATATGTTCATCGGTTGTATTAGCTGCATCCTCTTTAAATCACGGAACCTCTCCTGTTGGTCTCCTTTCTCATCTGTTGCTGCACAAATGCCAACTTTTTATGCCCACCCATTACCC
>JABFFG010000533.1:0-17398 GCA_013623685.1 Fusarium transvaalense
GTATTTATATTGTGATTTTTGAATGTGTAACCTTGATCTTCTCCAAGGAGATGTGCCATAAGGTTAAGGTTAAATACCTCTTGGAGATAGATCAAGGTTACACATTGCGGTAAGAGATTAAGGTTCACAAAGCTTCTATGTTTCATTTGTGACTAACTTACGTTTACAAATATATTCAAATCTATTTAACTCTATTTAATTCCATTCAATCTGGCTTTGAGTATCACAGTTGTACAGCCGTATACAGCTTCATTGGGAAAATCCAATAAGTGTTATGGAATACGATATTTAATTTCTATTGCTTGGTAAACATTTTAACTTGTGAAGATGAAGAAGCTTTATAGGCGATGTACTGTCCTGTAGAAGGTTTCAATATGCGCGCATATCTCTATGTATACATAGGAAGGTTTGAACTGAGGTAATATCTTGAGGCAACTACGAACATACTCTCGAAATGCCCTCAGCGCGGGAATAAAAATGGAAAGGGCTTGCACGAATTCCATAATATAAAAGGATTGTCTCCTGCACTTGCATCAAGGTATTGAACTTTTACCATTCGCACGAACATCAATTGTCACAATATCCAAGAAGTTTTCTATCAACATTCTCCTACACCCACACCGATATCACTACTGTAAGCAAGTCAGAGCCGTTTAAAACAATAGACGCCGCCCTCACTTGTTTCAACTTTACAGTATATTATACAGCTCAACAGACAAGTCTAAACTATACTTCTCGTCTCGAGCACCCATCACCACCAGCAGCAATCCCATCATGATGGACAAGCGCTGGGCGAACATGAACCAATTCTCTCTCAATAATATGGGAACCCAGGATGACCAGGCGTCTACGAATGACAACATAGTGCAGTCATCACCTATTCTCAACGCCCATCCCTCCACCGAACAAGCCTTCGGCGGACCCTTTCCTACAGCCAGTGGCTCTATCGGTGAAAGTGCTGCTCAGGGAAGTGAGGCTGATCCCTTATTCTTCCTAGGGAGAACGATCAGTACGGCCGACCTCGAGAGTCTCCGTCCTCCAAGGGACTCGGAAGGTCAGCTTATAGCTCCAGATCCCTCACAGTACCCCTGTTTTGCCGAGCACTACGGCGTCCACGTCCCAACCCACCAAGACTTTGGGTTGGCACCAGCCAATTGCCGAACATATGGTGCAACGGCTCGTCACAAAGGGCTCGCGGTATTCTGCCTGGTCTGTTGCGAACCCCTTCCCAGTTTCGATGTACGATGTGAATCTTGCAAGATGGTGCGGTCTAATCAGGTAGTGGGAAACTTGGAAGCGAGGTCTTGCATTATTTGCAAGTTCCATACCACCTACTTCGACACTATCTTCTGCGAATATCACATGACGAGACCACACCGATTCAGCCATGCTGAGCACAGAATACTGGAGAGGGCAGGCATCTGTAACATGTGCTGGCAGGTGGATGTGTCGGAGCCGGGACTCAAGACTTGTGACCGCTGCAAGAACAAAAGGAATGCACAGTACCGCATCAAGAAGAAAAGGGAACAGGCAGAGAAGGCTTTTGAAAAGTGAAATCATCTGTCTAGGTGCTAGCTTTGTGTCGGAATTCCCAGTATATTAACACATAATTATCACATTACCATGGGAATCAAAGCTTGCTATTATAAAGGTACCCCGTTGAAAACTCAAACCCGCCAACCTCAGGAGTATAGACGATGTACTCTGAACGACTTTTTCCCGAAACTACAGATTCACTGTCACAAAGCCCGCCTCACTGTAAAGAACTACAGTATTCAGACATCGCTTTAGAGGTATTTGCGGTCTATCACCGAGACTGGTTGGGGAATCAGTGCAAACAATGTTTGGATCACGCAGTCCGTGATCCAGATGCAGCTCTTTCTCTCAGTATAGATACCCCATTCTTGTGCGCAGATCTCTTTCTGCTTCCTCCAAAGCATCGAGCTATATACAAAGTCTATACTTACCAACCTACCAGAGGATATTTGATAATAAAAATCACCTATTCCAGTCATGGATCCTAACCGTTCCTACTACAGGTATGGCTATAACTACAATGGCAATACTAGTCTCCCTCCCATTGAGAGCTTCGACAATTTTCCCCCGTCGGAGCAACCGTCTGGATATGTCGAGCGAGAGAGACTTTCACCTCCTCGTGTAGAAGACTATGACGGCAACTACCGACCTGACAACCCTTTTCTTCCGCGGTCCAGCGCTGGAGGTAGTGCTCCATCGGCATCCACACAACGGTACGAGTATCGTCAGCGCCCGTACTCCCCTGTGCGAGAATATAGACAGGGCTATGAACGTGATCAAATGGAACAACTGCAGGGTCGTATCCAACATAGCACCTCCTATCCTCGATCAGACACGATCGACGTATGTCCTAGCCTCCGTTGATGGAAATGATAAAGCTAAATATCAATAGGCTTATGCACCACAAGGGTTTAGCAATCCTTTTGCTGTTAGCCCTCGCAGTCCTCCACCCCGCAATACATCGCCCCCTGATCATGATGAGTCTGAACGCCCTGCTAACCAGAGATCTTACAATCCATTTGCCCCTGCAGCTCCGAGCGCTCAATCCCGATACTCACAGGGTGTCCGATCCTGCGCTCCCTACATGGGTAGTTCCTACATGGAAGGGTCTGGCCGACAACAGCAGGGAAGCTCGGCCCAGAGCTGGCAGGAAGTTGAAGACCGACGCCATAGCTTGTTTTGTATGAACTGCAAAGGCATCTTACGAGACTGTGCTCCACGATGCGATAACTGTCTATCGACCTATCAGCAGCACCTCCAACGCGGAACTACTCCAATTGAAGACCGATACTGCATCAAATGCCAAGTTCCGATTGACGGACCCAAAATCAGCTGTCCAACCCATTCAGCTCGACATCATTACACTAGTGTACAGCAGAATCGACTTAAGCTACAACGTATGTGTGGTAACTGCGTCTCAAGTGAGGCCGAACCCGGAGAGATTTATTGTGAGACGTGCATGGCAAGGGATAGGGAGCTAAAGGCTGCGTGGTACCAGAGAACAACAGAAAGAGGGCTTTGTTCGAGATGTGGATCGTCTCCTACAGAACACGGATACAAAGTCTGTGCGGAGTGTCGACAACGCGGCCGGGAAAACTACTACAGGGCTAGAACCCGGGACCGAAACCCTCCCGCGTAAAGCTTATGCATCAGAGGTATCTGTACCCTTCTCTGCCGCAGGCTCTTACCAAGACAATTTAGATAGAGAGTAACACTTAGATAGTTTATATAACTTAGTTTTCGATTCATTTATTGCGGCAGAGAGGTTAATCAACGCTTGATGATTTATATTTCCCTAATTATATGAAGAACCAAGCATCACGCGCCATAAAGCTAAGCTTTACAAAAGAACACATTTCTTTCACAATTCAGCTCGATTGTATCAGTAACCTCTAATCACAGAAGACCTCAACCTCCGTGTCAGATTCGCAGGTACCACTGCTCCTCAAACCTAAGATTTCTCTGGCATGAAGCATGTTCTGATCCGTAGTATTATCAGGCAAACAGGTAAGCAATTCTGTAGGAGCGCATGACATATTTCCGTTACTTAGAATCTCCATCAACTCAAAGTCAAGCTGAGAGATAGCCCACTGTAAAGAGGTATATGGTGGCGCATCAACTGTGACACCAGCCTGCACAAGAAAATGAACAAGTGGTATATGGCGTGCCTTGACATCTTTGAAAAGCTCTTCACGAAGGGCTATGCTGTCTTCGATCATACCAGCCTCTGAGAACAATGTGAAGAAGAAAAGTCTATCATCGTCGTTTTGGTAGCGCGAGACGAGCTCACACGCCTGTTGGCGCACTTCACGAAGGACTTCATTCGAGCTTGCATAGGCCATGACGATCGCTGCAGCTTGGCGATTCTCCAACCCGAGTATTCTCAGCAGTAGTGACAGAGAGACAGCAAGGGGACGATTTGATAGCAGCAAGAGAAGGAATGATATCGACAAAGTCTCTCCCGCCTCAGCTCTTTCAATCTCTCGACCAAGACATTCTTCCCATGTCTTGATATCCACAGAATTAGAAGCTGATAACAGCAATTCTACCAAATCCAGGTTCCTAGTCTTGATATGAAGATCGATAGTCTCAAGGCAACTCGACGCAACAGCTCCAAAGCTCAGAAGCAGTTTCATTGCCCGGGGAGATGGCTTAGACATCGCGATGCCGAGTGCTCTGTCTAAAACCTCTTGCCTGACTTTGGTTTGACAGATGAGGTGGATATAATTGATGTTGTTGATGGACACGACTTTATCCAGCCATGTAATACCAGTCGAGTCGAGATCAATGGAGTCGGAGCTCAGTCGCTTGGTTTTCATCTTCCTCTCAAGAGACTCGTCATGGAGATGCCCCCAAAGTTCATCCAAGGAAGACAAAGTAGCCTGCTTCAACAACGCCTGCGCCACTCCAGCGGGAGGAAGCGTAGCTTGTTGAAGTAGCAAATCAAATGCTTTAGCTACTTCATGCTTCGTAAACGTCCATTTTGAAGCATCGCATACTGTGGCCTTTTGTGACTTTGTACGAAGATGGTGCCATATTTGAGTTTCTGGAGGTTTGTAGTTGGGAGAGCATATTCGTGCCTGAACGAGAAGGTTATGTGCTATGTCACGGTTTGGGGAGTCGAAATGGAGGAAGTCTTGTTGAACGGGTATGGCGAGGGGTGTGAGGCGTGGAGGGGGCTGCAGGTTGGCTTTGGTGAGAAACCATTCTACACGAGTGTTATGTGACATGATTAATGATCTCAGAGTTGATAGAGGCAGAACGTAATATTGATAACAGATGATGATAATCACCTGCTGTTGGAGACATTAAGTAGCTGTTTGAGGATATTATAAATGGAAATGGAGAAGGAATATGTTCACAGCCATCACAAGCAGAATATGCGTTGAAGTGGCAAAGTACAGTACAGAGAGATGCGGCCTTCATCTTGGCTGACTATTCAGGGCTTACTTCGCAGTTGTGGCAATTTAGACCAATTAAATAGCTGACAAGGGTGTTGGTTGTTGGCTCCAAGTCATACCATGACAGACCTTACACTGGGCACCCCGAGATGTAACTAGAAAAGGTACTTCAGTACAATTTCCGTAGAACAGACCTTACGCGTCAGCCTAGCTACTGAAGATATATCCATTGGGCGGCAAAGATCATATAACTACACAAAGGTGGTATATGCTCCATATCTGACTGAGATGGACGTTCATAACAGTATTCATCGATTGACCTAAAATACCATAATAGAAACACACCAGACAGATGTGTAATGACACTCTTAGACATTGTCAGATATATCTCGACACGCCGAGTTCCTCTAACGCCTTGACAGGCCCGATTCTTACCCAATTGTCAACCTCCGCCCGAGTCGCAACAGCTATAACTCCCATCATACCAATGGAATTGGCCCCAGCCTCTTTATTAACAGCAGCCCGACGTCGCGGAAGTACAATCATCCACTGATTCGTGACCAACATGTTGTGTGGAACTGCTGCTCCAGGTGGCAGACTATCGGCATGCTCAGATAGACCTTTTACAACGTCTGTGGCATTTTGTAGGAGTTTGTCGTAGATGTCAAATAACTCATTTGGTGTGTGCTTTTGACAGCCAAAACGATGATAGAACCAGTGAAATGGTACGTCAGGCTCTACGCCATCTTCACTGTCCAAAAAAGCTGCGAAGCTGTCTTTGGGCTTCGGTATAACCTGCATGTGTTTATGTAGTCGACTACATCCTCCATCTTGTCCGCAATTGAAGAAGGCAACATAATCATGACCCAGATCAGTCAAGACAGTGCTCAAAGCTTCCCAGTCGCTCTGGTTCAGTGGCTCATATTGACGCTTGTTCCCATCTGAAGTGAGAAGCATGAGATGCGGTCTTGCAAAACAAAACTTGTTGGCGGCTAGGAAATGGGTTGTGCCGACGTCACATATCTCATAACCAGCTGTGTTAATATCGCTTCCATTCCATTCTGGGACAACTGCTTCGAGATCCTGAGCTTGACTGGGAATTGCCTGAAATGTAGGTTTTCTTGCGAGAGCTGATGTAAGGGTGAATTGAAGCTGGTTCAACGTATCAGTGTTCAGTTTCAGAATGTGTTGTCAACCTTGTAACCAAGGAGCTCTGGTACCCATACCTTGAGATCCTTTTCAACATGTTGAACAATTTGTTGTTTGTCATCAAAGAAGACCATGCCCTTCTCGATGAGAGAATCGAAATTGGTCAACACAACTGATTCATCCATATTGTGGTCTTTGGAGTTAATGACAGCAGCGGTGAGTTTACAACATGGCCGATTAGGAAGGAGTATTTGAACATTTCGGACGGGATAATAAAGGCCCGATAAACTGAGTGCCCCGGGGTATCTTGGTTCACCATCACGCCATACGATCCTTGAGCTTAGCTCCAGACATACATTAGCTACATACGCAAATACTAATGTAATAACAAAAAGATGTTTAATCTCTATTGCCTTTCCATTTTCGCATATTTTTGAGACAACAGAGATCTCTGAGGCCATATCTTGCATCTTCAAACCCCTTCTCCACAGAGTGCTCAGTTCTTATGCTGCGTTGCATCGGCGATGACATCTCGGCCGACATAGATGCGGTGATCCCGTTTTCCGTCAACCAACTCCCGGATATAGTCGGCAAGCGACTTACAACTGACATCTGGGTACAGAGTCTTACCGTCCAAGTAACCGAGGTATTGGGCGTGGTCGGGCGTGTTATCGCCCCTGACATAGCAACTGTATCTATACTGGGACATGGCATGGTCCAGTATGTTCTTTACATCAGTTGGATTTTTTGCCACCTCCCTCTGCAATTCTGCAATGCGGACCTCGAGTTCAGCATTTGAGAGTGTGTCCCGTGGTACATCCTTCCCCAATGCACTCTTAACCATGGCTAAAACAGCGTTCTGCGACGCTACCTCGCCATATGCAAACACAGACCGGTTCAGCGTCTGCGGGTCTGTGATGATGCGTGCCACATATAACCCAATGTCGTCCTTGTCAATCATACCTGTAGGCACTTCTCCATCCCCAATCAAAGTGTACCCGAGAGCCGCTGGCGGGGCGAATGGTGGGGGTAGGCCGGCTTGGTACCACATGCCGACATCGACAACAGTGTAAGGAAGATAGAGGCGCTTACAGCGATCTAGCAAATCCTCTTTGACATCTCGGGCACTCATGATACCGCGTGGGGGCATGACCATAGCCCAGAAGCTGGGTACAAAGCGCCCGACGCCAGCGCGATGTGCAGCATCAATAAGCATCTCATTCTCGACCCGTTGCAGTGGTAGTAGACACGAGATAACGACGTCAACGCCTTGAAACCGTTCCGCGAGTGAATCAACGTCACGGAAGTCAGCTGTCGCGATGGCGACACCTGCAACTGCCATATCTTGGTATATGCCCTTGGCTGCCGATTCAGGTCGTGCTAGTGCTACGACTTGAAACTGCTCCGGCTTGGCCAGTAGCCCCTTTATGATAGACTGTCCTGTCTCGCCAGAGGCGCCAGCAATGACTACCGAGAGCTTGGTGGAAGACGTCATGGCGAATGTTGTAAGGTTGAATAGGATGTTAGAACCGAAGGTTGAAAGAAAGTTGGTGAAAATGATGAATGGTCGATTGTTGGCATGCAAAAGAAATGGTGATATTTCTGTGCCTGAGCCTGAACTAATATCGAGCTACTCACAAGGCTTTATATAGCATGAAACTGACAGAGATATTATTAATCTTCAGACATGTCGGGCTGTTGTGGCCCCCAAGGACCGTATTGTTAGTAGGTGCTGCACTCTTGAGACGCTTTTCAAAGCGGAGACAATATGTGCTTGTAGATGAGTAGACCTACAGATTTCAAGGATGATGGATGTTGACGCACATACTCGTGATACTACTGGCAGCTCCGGGACCACTTCTTAACCTTTGATATCCTTGTCACCTGGACAAAGCGTGGTGACCTGAATTATACTATACTCTTTTAGGCAATCGCGCGGGAATCAAATTTGGTTGCGTTATGTAACCATTCAGCCTGCCATGGTATTTTAACGCCACTAGAGCTGGACATACCATTGACCATAGCACTTAGTCAGAGGATTTTCGACATGGTAAAATTCGGAAGCTGTTGGACATGCCGCCTCCGGCGCAAGAAGTGTAACCAGGAACACCCAACATGCCAAACTTGCTCGGCACTGAACATCCCGTGCCACTACAGCGCGGACCGACCGGACTGGATGGATGGCGGTGAGAAACAGGATGAAATGACGCGACGCTTCAAGGCGCAGGTGAGGCAAGGCAAGGAAAGACAACGAGATCGAGATTACGTCCAAGTTCTCAATATCGGGGCAGGTACCAAGACACTCGCATCTCCATTGCCAGATGGAGCCACGGCCGATTCGGCACCAAATGTCAGGAACGGGAAGATAACGGGATATAATGAATGTCCGGTCTCCGAGCACCATGGAAACCTCGAATGGACGATGGATGGAATCCTTACTATCAACCCATTCAAGGAATTCAATGTGGATTTTACCATGATTTACGTGGATCAGGTGTTCCCCTTCCTGTTTCCATTCTATGCTCCGCCGATGATACAAGGCGGAAGGGCCTGGATACTGGATATCTTGCGACAGAACGAGACCATGTTACATGTGGTTATGAGCCTCAGTACCTTCTTCTTCACCCTCATGTTGTCGGGTGAGGACGTCTCTGGTCATGATGAATGCAGGCGAAACATCTGGACTATGCTTGAGGGATACGCAAATGCGGCCATCAAGAGCTTGCAGAAGGATATTCTAGCTATAAATCAGCAGAGATCCACAACACTACTACAGAAATGCTTCGCCATGGAGAGCGTTGCTCAGCTAATGATCCTCAACATCGCCATGGCAAAAACATCCGATGTCGGTATGCATCTGGCCGCCGCTATCTCTCTGTCTGAAGACATTCTCGAGGCCAGCAAGCTGAACGGCCGGATTGACATCAGAAGAGTCATGGCCGAGCTAGAGAGGCCTTCCTGGGCGTCTCTCAACACTAAGCGCCCTCTCTGGAACCCCGATCAAGCTGCTGCCCGATTCTTTCTTGCAATATTGCTTTGGGCAGACATTGTTTCCTCTACCTCCTTACAAACGATCCCCCGCTTACGCAAATACTATCCCGACCTGATATGCCACGAGTATGGTGGCTCCACTACAGAACCTTTGCTTCGGATGGAAGAATACGTGAGTTGTGAGGGGTGGGCACTGATTGCAATCGCTGAGACGGCTGCCCTCGATGCTTGGAAGAGGGAGAAAAAGGTAAACGGCACGTTAACCATTGAGGCTCTCGCCAACCGGGGAGAGAAAATTTACAAAGCAATTCAAGACGGCCTAATAGGACTGGAGGAGCGATGTATAAAACGAGAATATGAACCTCGCCGCATTCTGCGAGGCTTCTATCTATCCAGTGATGCAAACCAAGCCGCCAAGCAAGCCGGATCGACCCAAATCTGGGCTCATGCTGCGAGCATATACCTCGCAGTAGTGACCCTGGGATGGCAGCCACAACATCCGGCGATCCGCGAGAGCGTCAACGAGGTGTTGGATCTGCTCCAAAGTTGCAAGGACCCTGCGATCTTACGCAGCTCTGCATGGCCGTTCTGCGTTGCTGGGTGTGTCGCCGATGCAAGCGAGGAGAAGGAGTTCAGGGGTCTGGCGGCCGCTTCGGGGTCCCTACAGTCTTTTGGCTTAGTGGGAGAGTCACTCAGGATCCTAGAACAAGTATGGAGTAGACGAGGAGAGTTAAGTGTGGATTGGAATTTGTCTGACTGCTTTAGCATACTCGGTACTCCGGTCCTGTTATTGTAAGAACCTGTTCGGCCCTAGCGTCTGGGTCCCATCATCCATCTTGGCTCTAATGTAGCCGTCATATGAAAGAGCGTCTTTACTGCCGCACCACATTTCTAGTACATCCGTGAACGTCAAAAGCTGGATATCTGGGAAGATCTTGCTCAGGGACTTGTCCGTTGGTATATCGCATTTACTCTACAGTACATAGAGGCCTCAGGATGACATGAGACACTCTAGCACCTTCCTAAAGAAGTCGTCAATGCCCTCGATGAAAGGGAGTTAGGTAGTCTCTACTTTCTCTAGCTTCCTGCGGGGGATCTAAGGAGACATGAAATTAGCCTCTGTCAATACCTGAAATTTTACATAGTCTTGCAAGCAATTCTACTCTCAAAGGTATTGTTAGAGGTACTAAAACTGGGAAAGTCCGTGTTCGAAATGAAAAACATAGTTGCCTTCGGGGCAGACATCCACCTACAAGGCTTTGAAGTTGTCTACAGGAATGGTGACACTCGCAGCATCGGACCTGGCGGGAGGGCGATGAAGTACATCTCTTTCGAAGGCTTTGATATGGACTTTATTGTGCACTGCTATATCACCCAGCGAGATGGCGTGCCTACTGGTCTCCGATTCGTTACTCGTCAGGGCCGTCAGCTCGTGGTTGGAGAGCCTGGTGCCGGGACAGACGAAACACGATTTCCCCCAAAGACCAGCAAAGAGATATCAGTGACTTTCCTAGCTGAGGTTTCGGCTCAGTGGTCAGGCGACGAGTACCCGAATGAGAAGCTGACTACCTTCGGTCTAGTTTCTGCGAGGTCAGAGCATTTCTATGGGTATGTTACGCAGCCGGAATGGAGCTTCAACTGGAAAATGCATCTTGAGGGAAACTATCCGAATGGGCCCATAGAGAAGCGCCAAGCCCACGAAAAGAAGAATTACCTGATTCTCGGGCAACGGCAGAGTTCCAAGGATTCATTCCATCGCAACGGCCGAGCACGCGGTCGTCAGCCTTCGGCCGCGTGGCTCCCTTGCTCTGGAGTCTTGAACTCAATCAAGGTTGTGCTATGTCACGGCACAAAGTCCCCCCAAATTCCTCTCGTCTCTATGATCATCGATCGTGAGACCTCGATCTATGATGGACTCGACGCCAGTGAAATCGATCAAATTGCTCACCCGAACGAATCCTTTGGACCAGTGAGTTTTGACTCTGCAATGCCATGCGAGTGTAATCTTACGCCCGAGGCATTCCGCCAAGAGGATCTTTGTAGTCGATACCATTACACGATGAGCGAGTGGAATGTCGGTGGGCAGAGAATCATGGCTCTGCGTACGTGGGTAACACCTGATGGTATCCTGACGGGCCTGCAATTTGTCGCTGAGGATGGCAATGAGAGCCCGAGGTGGGGGTATTGTGAAGCTGAAAGCCCGGTAGAGTTGGAGGTAAAGGAGGATCAATGGTATCACGAACCTGGACTTTGGGTTTGGCTTGATTCGAATGAAAGTCCTTCTATCCGGGATGACTTTGTGGTGGTTGGCATTAGGCCTATTGGATTTGTACCTATTACAGACAAAGAGGAATAAATGTATACATTGACCCTGATAACTACTATTGTAAAGATCTGAATCTCATCTTACGTATTTGTCTGTTTTACTGGCCTGTCTGGTATATTATATCTGACTTAGTTTACTGACTACTACAAGCTATAAGACTCGATATTGCGAAATGTCTATTATCTTATTAAGTACTCATAACTTGAAATAAATTGGTTTACCCCTTTGAAACGGTAACTCTTCGAATATTTCACTATGTGGTGTACACACTTTTTAATTCAATTATTTTGAGGCCTAAGAATGTTGTTTTAAATTAAACAGATAGTAGACCACTTCCCTTGGACTGCAATATCTTCTGGACTCATATCCTTCACCTCTGTGTTTGTAGGTACCGGGTCGCAGCCAGGCTTTTGTAGAAATGTCAGAAGGTTTTCCTCAAATGTACTGTTGTCCTCTGTTAGAGGAGCTCTGTCTCTTCCTCCTTCACGAGAAACAAGCTCAGTTGCAATTCCGTTCAGCGTCCCTCTATATAGATTTCCAAGTTCACTCTTGTTGTCAATGAAAAGACTTCCCATACGGCAAAACGTTCGTCTTCCATCTTTGCTAATAGAAGATTTCTCGTGGACTATTAGCGCATGTATTACAGGGAATTCAATATCAGAAAATAATTGCCGGCCATCATCAGGGCAGCTTCCATTTTCATGTAGGAGAGGAAGCACGAAACATGTAGGTCTAAAGTTTGCAGCTGTCCTAAAAGGTATAGCAATAGTAGTTGAGTCCTCGTGAGCATTTTCAGAGTTCTCGTCTGAAATCTGGAATGATGATGATTCAATCAGAATCCAGTCGAGGTTCT
This sequence comes from Fusarium transvaalense, assembly GCA_013623685.1. Classification (NCBI taxonomy): domain Eukaryota; kingdom Fungi; phylum Ascomycota; class Sordariomycetes; order Hypocreales; family Nectriaceae; genus Fusarium; species Fusarium transvaalense. The sequence continues at coordinate 12,257 of JABFFG010000533.1, forward strand.
CTCTGTCAAGAACTCGTTCCCAGGTTCGGGGTGGAACAGAACGTCGATACAGGGCAGGGATGAGTAGAGATAATATGTCCATGGTTGCTGAGATTGGAGTGCCGTAGACCGACCCCCCGTTAAATTCAGCATCGAGCGCACAGAGCTTCGCCAACGGGTTAAACGTCGAATCGTCGATCAGAGAAGGGGGCGCGCACACATTCCACGATATAGGTCCAGGGAAAGATGCCCAAGACCATGAAGGTAGACCCTTTGCAGGGCACCGCTCCTCTGCGACCCATACAGGGCTCCAGCATAGGTCATATATCCAAAATTGTCTTCGTAATCCCGCCACGTAGTCTTGATTATGACGTTTGCAAAGAAGCTCAGCAATTCCCGAAAAGGCAACCAAGCGATCTTCCTCTTTTGTAAGATCCATAAAGGTGTAATCTCTAATCAGTCCCGGCCATGTTTTTAATAGCTGGTGCTGATCCCCATGGATGTTCTTACGACGGAACCAATGCCACAAGCACGGCGAACTATTAGGGGCACACTCTGAGGCCAAAAGCTGGTCGCACTCATAGTACAGTTGTTCATTACCCAGGTATAAGATCTGATGGGACAATAGCCGTTCTTGAAGAACCCAACCTCTCTCGTTGACTGGAGCTTTATTAATAGCCTTGGTCCACTCGCCCGGAACACGAACAAATGCATGTGTCTTCTGACTGGCCTGGCTCTGAACCTCTTCAACGCATCCTGTTGGCCAGAATGGAAGGGTACATGGGTCCCGAGGGAGGAATACGCCAAGTCCTTGCTGTTTCCAGCATATGCTCAAGGTGAGAATAGCGTTGGTATAGACATCCATCATGGTAGCCGACTCGCGTTTCCAATCTTCGTTCGAGTCTTGGATGATGCACAGACTGTCGATCCACATGTATTGGATGCATAATTTACGACAAATAGTCAAGACGTCCTGGAAATGCGGGGGCAAATCACTGTCGTATCTTTTCCTTTCGCGGTAAATGTTGTCAGAGCTCTTTAGCACCGGTATATCATCCGACCACCGATGAGACAATGCAGCATATTGGTACAGCCGGTTATCTGCTTTAGTTTCGATTATCGACCAGGTTCGTGACATGCCGTCATGTATCTTCAAAAGACGCGAGGGTGCGAATTTGGCGTCGGGGCGCTTGGTACATTGATAATGATCGTCTTGACACTGTTGCCACCATCGTTTAATAGTATCAAATGATTCATCTGAGAAGACATGATTCGCTAATCGAGGCCGATATTGAATATCTACAACAACGAAATGTCAGCTCTTTGGATTTGTAACATATGTCGAAGATATTACCAAAAGCCTCCTTTGTTACCCTTCTAACATCTAATATAGTCAACCCTCCAACCCGTGTGAGTCCATAAGACTTGATACAGAGACTCAAAGTGCATTGGAAATCTAGATTCTCTCTCTCGAGGATGGAGACCCATGTATGAAAGCGTTGAGGGCTTTTATCACACCAGGAATCTGCAGGCGAAGACCTCAATTCTCGCCAAATGGCCCAGCAGATGGGACACTTTGACTCAATAGAGGAACCGAACAAGGTCCATGATGGATGCAATGTTTGTGGCAGGTTCAAATTTGTGTCTAACAATTCATGCGGATTATAAGAAGGCGGGGGATTTTCGTCAACGAAGTCTTGCCTATTTTCCTCGAGGCGAGTAAGCAAGGCGATGCAGGCATTGCATAATGACATTATATTCAAAAGGATTATAATACCGAGAGGGAGTTGAGATAGAGGTAGGCAAGCATAAATACTTCAAGGAATGAGAGTAAATAGAGAGACATATGGATTTACATGCCGTAGATGCACATTCCGCGTTGGGTACCAATGCAGCCCAGTCAAGAAGCTGATACATGGCCTGATGTTAAAGTTCGGGGAGGTCCGCTGATTATTGAATACAGTAATACCACAATTGCTTATACATTGATACAAGTATAAAAAGCCAATTGAAAGACGCCACACACTGTAAACTCTGTACTTGGATAACAACATACAGATGTGGCCAGGAGGCTTCCTCATTTGTTAGTGTGGAGCCTGCTTTTAAAGCTGCAATATCACGTGAGATTTTATTCCTTCGCAAAGCAGCCGCAATATAAAGTTAGGCTAGCCCTTCTGCAGTATTATAAGAAGCTTGGCATATAGCTTTCCAAAAGTAAGACAAGTGCTAAAAGTGATGCTTCATCTACAACCAAATAGGAGGTTGAGGAGATTATAAAGTCGGGAATCGATCACCGATTTTTCCGACTGTAAATTGAACGTCTATTAGTAGTAGGGCCATGATGAAGAATGCCTCTGTCACGCTGCGGCAGTGTTGGAAGATAAACAGCGATACAACGAGTGCCTGCTTCCGAGGTGGAAATGGCTATTCCCACGAAGTCTTTAATGAATACCAGGTTATGTTGAAGACACCTTAGTAATGAGAACTACAGCTCTGACCGACAATGGTCAGTTTGAAACCTGTAACATGTCGTTCATGGAGAGACAACGCCTTTGTTGCTCACACAGTCACATCCTGCTCAGCATTACCCAATTGCTACAATAGCAGCCGAAAAGGGTATGGATATCAATGCTTGCAAGGTATCTCTCCTCCTCCTAGCGATTATGTTGACCATAGAGTGGAAAGACTAAAAAGCTGAATCCAGCAGGTAGATAAGATTTGGTCGAGTGGCTGAGAACATATTACGGATTGGATTGATGCTTTTGAGAATAACTTTATTTTCATCTAGATATCTAGGAGTTGCAGTTTAGTATCATTTTGTTTTAACTTTCAACAGATGCCCAAGCTTTCCAATATACTCAAAGTTATTACCAGTAAATTTAAATCTTCCAGGTAGGCCAAACCTCAATAAAGTCCCAATATTAGATGTTGCCCTTACAACTGAACTCTATCCAAGACGAATACGTACGGCAGCAGTTATTTAACTAGACATAAAGCAGTAGTTGTTTCTTCCTCTTTCAAGCCTCAACCAATTCAACCCAACAAAGACTTCGAAGCAATCATGTATCTTTTTTAACAGCCCTGATCACAGGACGTGCTTCGCAGTGTTCTCGCAACCCAATCAGAACCTCACTCTTCTACCATTATTTCACACCATCAACCACCAAACAGGAGGCAACCCTCTTTTCACATTATCGCCAACAGTCGCCTCTAAACCAAGGGTGATACTCGCAGCACGATGAAAGAAGCAACGTTCCCTCATCCTTCTCTGCATGAGCTAAGCGTTCAAAATCCCTGGTTCGCTGTCCATCCTCTGCGCTGGACCGCCCGCCATCTTGAGCTTCTACACTGCACATTTCAGCAAATCGACGCGCCTCCCAAATGCAAAACGGGTGTGCATCAGGAGGATACCGTAGACGATGTGTTAAATTTGCTCACGAACAATTCCTTTTTGCAACTTATGAGGTTTTCGAGATTGCTTACCAATCCGGGAAGCCCTTTTCGATTTGAAATTGAGTATATCTTACCCGCTACCTTGTCCTTTGCTTTTCTAATAACTTCTTTCTATATAGAAACGCGCCGATATTCCAATTCGGTACACGCGAAATCACACGATCGACCTGTGATGTGCTTGTCCCTTCAATGGCAAGTTCACTACCTTCAATCATTCCAACAGCACCGCGGGTTGTGGGTGTCTCTCCTTACAGATATACCACAAACGCACGTAAAGAGAGATTTGAGGTCACTTGGGGCCCTGAAGAGATTTCGAATGAACCTGTTCGGCGGAAACTCGAGCGGATACATCGACTATGTACACCTAAGATTTGGAATGAAGATCCATACCTTATCTGCCTTATGCTATCTCTAGCTCAGCATATGTGGAGGTCATTTGATAGCGCAAGCTATCCTGTATGTTATTGTTCTCTTCACTAATATTTATACTAACACATTTCTAGGTCCATCTTATCACTTGCAATCGTGAGGATACAGTGAATACGCATATATTCTCTGCTACGTTTCCTGCAGGTATGATATCAAATTGCATTCATTTTAGCTTACTAGCTAGGGCTAACTGGATTCTCCTTTTAGGCATCATGGATCAATTAGGCCATCCTCTATCAACTACAAAAGATACCTGGCCTACTATTTACCATACCAAGATTCCATTTGAGCCATACGGGACCTTTCACAGCCGTATCATGGCGTTTCTAACATTAGGTGAGGAATATGAAACGGGTTGCGATGCAGTTGAGTCAGAACCTACAACCCATATAACCACAGGGTCAACATGCTATGTTAAGAAAGAAGGATCAAGCACAAGAATGTTGAGTTTTTTAAAAGAACACATTGCAGGGTCAACATGCAACATCCTGTAGTAGTGATAGATTACTATAGTGGACAATTCTCATGGCAGATTCCGTGTTTCCACCATGGCAGTTATTCAGCAGCCACTGGCGTAATTCGCCTTTACCTCATAATAACTAATGTTCAGAGAAATGGAGAGGAGTCGACCAGGCCGTTCAGAATCCATTTGCCCGACCTCAGGCAGTCTCCTCATGTGGCTACTCCGTTACCACGTTCGTCCTCAATGATGCTGCCGACAACACCGGTAACGAACGCTATGTTAAGTTTGAGGCTTGGAAAGGGAATGCGAGGGCGCGTTGTGGTTAATTTGAGACGCCATGGCGCTAGTGGCAAGATGGAGTGCCGTCGGTTTCGTGGAAACACCACAATAGAGCGGGGGGGAGTGAAATGAGTGGGTCGTGATAGCTTCAAAAAAATGGCTAGCTATCCGGAAACAAGTTTGGTATGTGGGCGGGCGTGGAAAAAGGTCAGATAAGGGGGAGAAAACGGCATCTTGCAGAGATGAGGCGATTTCGCGGCGAAAGATATTTGGGCGCGAGCATGCGAGAAAATGTATTTGTAGCGTCAAAAGAATTGCGAATAAATCACTGGTGTTGTTATTGACGCGCCGTGTCAAACACACAGGAGGAATGATGGCGCCCAATTTCGGCCAGTAACCCTCTCGTCTCTATCATATATGAAATCGTTTTGGCAATGAGTGTATATAACAACAGCTTGGTACTGTGGTCTAGTTGGTTATGACATCTCGTTAACACCGAGAAGGTCCCCGGTTCGAGCCCGGGCAGAACCTCTTTTTTT
>JABFFG010000534.1:0-15112 GCA_013623685.1 Fusarium transvaalense
TATATATAGTATATACTTTTTAGTTAGCTATATTAGCTTGTTAGCTATAATAAGACTTCTTTATTTAAATATATTTAACTTACTTTATTTAATATATATAATAAGCGAGCGTTACAGTTAAGCGAGCGTTGCACTATACTATATAGCTAAAAATAACATACTCTATAGTACTTAACTACTTTAAATAAAATAGCTAAAAGTCTAATAGAAATAAATTTATATATCTTCAGTCTCTAGATATAATATATAAGTTTATTAGAATTCTAACTATTATGCTTTATATAGAAAAGTTTATATATATAATATAAATAAGCTTTTTCTATACTATCTATAAATAAATTACTTAGATTTATTTCCTTAATAATATATAGCTCTATTATATAGTTAAATAAGTAACTTTTAAATTGTAGCTATTTTAGGGTTAGTTTAAATTTATTATAGGCTTTTAAAAACTAGCCTTTAAGGTATAGGTTAAGCTGCGACGCTCGCTTGACTGCAACGCTCGCTTATTATGCACGTTAACGTTAATCTTCTTCTTCTTCCCTAAGACTAAGGGGCATTTGCTTAAGGAAGTGGCAGAAATCTTTAATAGACCTAATGCATCGGTTAGATCTAATGCAATTAGGCATAAGAAGGTGGATGATATGGCTGTATATTAAATTATCTAACCTGTAATTTAACCTGATGTTACTTATTTATTAATTCGTTCACAACTAGTTATTACCATCTCCATCTCAGGGCTTCGCGAGAAAACAACAATTTCCTTAGTGATATTTTGTCATTACTTCACTAATCATTAGCCCTACCAATAAGTGCTTCGTAAATCCCAGTACCTTCTCTACGCTCTTTAATTCCGATTGCTTCTGTCACTAAAGCCTAGCTTGAAGACCAAGATCAGGGTTAATAGAAGATCATTCGCAAGAACTTGCCACGAGTTTCCACTAGGCACTGAAACCATAGTACCCTGGGGAATGAGGCCAACTGCAACTGAAAAGACATGTATTTGGCCATTCAGGTCAGCAGGAGTAGGCCCTTTCAACGGTTCGGACAGGGAGCACACCAGATCTACAAACTCGCGCAAAGTCAACATCTGATACGGATTGCTGGATTCTCCAAATTGAATGTTGAAGCTAAATACCCAAATGTCCACGTGGACGTTGCCGTGGATAGGGGCCCCTTCAATCTCCAGTTCGCAGGATATTCATCTTGATGTGAAGTGTGACAAGCCATAAGCCCAAGGTGTACCTAACCTCAACATCTATTCCACCATCAGCAATAAAGTGGAATGGGGTAAAGTTGATAAGAAAGTCAACATAGGCATCCAGGAACGCAGACAATGGGCCAATAGAAAGTGTGACATCTAAGCGGCCACCTTCCATACAGACCATTGGAGTGATAGCAAAATGGGACTGGCCAGTAATGCAAATATCATCGTTAAATTGACAGCTGATGGCAAGTCGACTAGGATTGGGATACTGCGGGGGAGTTTTGAACTTTGGAGAGTATCCTCCCACTGTGTACACCCAATCTCATCTCATTGCGGGCTGTGCGTTGCCAAACCAAGAGTATAATGCAAATCCTCTTGTCAAGTGGCAGTTCGGATAGCCACCTGCTAGATCCATGACCCAATCGAATATGAAAACGGCTTCAATCTCGATTCAATTCCACCTCCGAAGCCCCCAAAATATATAATTGAGTGCAATGATATCATCACGACGAGGCATGTAATAACAAGCACCGCAACAAAACGCTATGGAGATTTTGTGATCCCTTGACAGCTGATTGGTTGCTGGCATTTTGCAACTATGTCACCAAGGATGATGGCCTTAATTCGCCAACGACAGATCCCATGAAAGATATGGACAAAGTGCAAAAGGCTTTGCAAGCTGCACTAACCGACATCAACCTCCTAATCCACATCACTGTATCCCATATTTCCTCTCATATACAACACGAATCCTAGTTATCAAGATACTTCCCCCCATCCAGGTGCCGCTCCATTCCCGAACCCGTCAAGCTCCTACAGAACGACTTAACAGCCATCTCTAAGAGAACGGGACGTGGTGTAATGCGTCAAGATGTCCGAGACTAGAGAGTGACGGGGACATTGTGCTTGTGAACTGAGTTCTTCCAAGTGCAGAAGAGGCGTATTCACTCATGCACAAGGCTTTCTAGCTGGCGAATTCTACCGAGGATGCCAAGTTGCGAGTTACGCTTTTGAAAGGTAAATGTTATAATTCTATATATCTCTACTTTCTTCTTTGTATCATTATTAGGTTGAATACAAGTAATTATATAAATACAACTCAAATAGTGAATATCTGATCTATCTGACTCTAAGCTACTTAGTAAAGTTAACTACTTCTAAACCTATACTAATAATCATCGCCTGTCGATCCATACAGATGTGTCCCTCGATCAAGAACCTCTATCTCATCCCCAACCTGAACATATAGTCCCTCGCCCTTCCCTGCAGCCTCATATAAACTGGAATCCTCTGGGACACAATGCATGCCAATATAGCCGAGAGCCTTGGGGTTTCCATCTTCGACTGTGCGGTATTTGACCAACGTTGTACTTGGCTGTAGTCTTCCTCGCTTTTTACCTCCGTCAGGGATATCCCTATCAAGTCTCCCTGTCAGAGGATTTACATTGGGCATCGTGCAGCGGGATGTTCGGCAGACGACAGATAACGTTGGGGAAACATTGTCAACAGCCCCTTGTCCCTTTGATACGACGCGATAGCGTTTCCATGTTTCTTCACTAAACGCAGGAGTACCTGTAATCCAGATATTTGCGCGGAAGCGAAGAGCGTTAAGTGGTTGGTTTTCCTCGGGTAGGAGTGCTGATACCGAGTGAACGGATGCCAAGCTATTAACGTTAACGGGCTGTTGATCCGTGTAACCGTGAACGGACGGTCTTCCAATGTGTTCTAGCGGCGCAAGATTCCTATCAGTGCGAACAAGCGTCTTTGGAGTACACTGTAACAGAGTAAGGTCTTGATGCTCTGGGATGTTAAGAAAGCGCTTGAGCTTGGGCAGCACAGCGGCTACTGTTGGCACTTTGCCCATGTCCAGACCCTTTGCCTCTCTGGAATGGATAGTAAAAGTTCTCATCGTTATTCCATGCTCTTTTTGAAAATCATCTCCAGGACATAGCGGCACAATTGCAGAGACTTTCTTTTCATGAGAAAGGAGCGCCAATTTAAGCTGATCTAGCCAATTGAGAGGATTTGGGTCTGGAAATTTAAAGACGATACACCCTCCGGACCTGACCAATGGATCCCTCGCGTCGCTATCTTTGTGCCTTAACCATAACTCGGTCTTGATCTGGGACATGAGCGGTTTGGTGCGCTGACTGATGAAGCGCCATATCAAGCCCCCTTCTGCTTCTGGTCTGGTGACGGTTGTTGCTAGAGCAAAGCTTCGGTCCCAACGTAAACCACTCTTCAGGAGTTGAGCGCGGTTTAATTCGACGGGTGCGCATGATTTGATGGGATGGACGAAAATGGCCTTGATACGTATTGGGCCATCGGTTACAACATGCTCTGGGAGATTGTATTTGGAGTCGGTTTGGTCTTTCATGTTGCTCGATGAGACGCCTTCTCTTCGTAGATTTCCAAGCTCTTTAGGAATTGAGGAGACATTTTGAAGCCATACGGCGAGGATGATGGGGATGCCTAATAACGATGCGATTATCAGGGCGGTAGACATCACTTTAAGTTTGCTGTCACCGTCGCTGCAATGGTCAGCGAGTTGACTATACATGAAGTTGAATGAACCAAGCCGCGCTGTTGTAAAGTGGACAACACCGCGCACTAAAAGGTCTGCGAGCGAAGGGAGTTCAAGTAGGACCCCTCGTAAGTCAATTTCCGCTGCGGATGCCGAGTATTACGTGTCAGCCTGACACTACTGAGTTTGGCCCACTCACATCATTTGCAGCGGGGTAATGATGTGGAATCATTCACGCCCTGGGGTCTCAGTTGGTCTCACAAAGTGCTGGTAAGGAAGCCTTAGCTCTCTTTGAGTGCTCGGCGCTTATGTCAACATACTACTTCGCTAGTTTTGAGGATCCTATGATCATACCCGAGTTCAACGAGAAGCAACTGGACGACTGCGTTCAATCGTTGACAGGTCTAGATAAATATGGAAAGACCATCTCTGATAATACTTAAATGATATCTGAGTTGTTTTGTGCTGTAGGTTCCCTCGCCTCGGTTCAAGGCCTAAGATCCCCATAGCTAATATTGTGAAGCGCGGTGGCATGGCCGGGTCCTCCCGGGTGTCGGCATATGCTTGTGATTGGAGTTGACTGTGGGCTAGATGTCTATACAGAAGAAGAAAGTGCTGAGAAATTTGCAAAAGAAACCCCTAAGCTCCTGATAGATAATAACCTTTGTAGAACCCTAATACTAAATGCCATTGACAGATAGGTTGATATCCCCAAGGGATACAATTATTACATGATACATGGTTTTTATACTAGTATCTAATGTTAATGTGGTTCTTCAAGATTTATGGTGTCATCTTGCCAAAATCCAGGAGCTAACAGGCCGATACGACCGCAAGGCTTGTTTCAAAGCTCATATTATCGTCGCTTGAGTCACTTCAAGCGTTAGGATGGATTTGTGAAATTATGGCACTCAATCCTGCAGATACAAAAGTGACATACAACCTTGGAAGAATCCGTAGTAATCTGTCAGAGACAACGTGCTGTGGCATGATCGAAGTTCAGGAGGCAGTCGGAGCCGGACCCCTGGAATCCTACACTGGTCAAACCATACAGTAGTTAATTGCTTTCAATCCACCATACAATGCCATTTTGTGCGAGCCTCATTATACTATGCTCTGCCTCATTTGTGAATGGGGTATCGCATAAGACAAAGCAGTCAGCAGTCACGTACAGCATCGTATTTATACCCCTTTTGTATTCATTAACAGTCAGTTAATTACTCTTGGCTGTATAGAGAAATCGTCTGCAGACGTCTGTGAACCTATACCTCGGCCGTGGGCTCTTCACGCAAATTTCCTGATTGTCGTCGGAAGTAAATCCTTTTAGCCCACTTCCAAGCCTCTGACAAGGACATAAAGATGCCAACATCGATAAAAACCACTGCCCATTCCCAGTCGATACCTGTATGCTGGAACACAATATGGTTGAGCTTAGGGATGTACAAAACAGGGAATACTGTAAAAAATACACCAAAAACAGCCCAGAATAGAAACTGGTTACCCCAAAGATGGCTAACCCACTGCTTGAAGCCTTTGGGCATATAAAAGAGGGAGCGACGAAAGTCAATCAGTCCCCACGCAAAAAGGAGAAAGATCCAAGTCATCGTTGTGAAGCATGTTGCTCGCGCGCGGAACACGGGATCACAGGCTTCAGAGTACTTGTTGTTACAGTTCGAACCAAGGTTACCGTCGTTGAAGCCGAAAATGACGACGGTGAACGAGCCAAGTACGCAGGCAGCCATGATGATGCCGTAGACAACCATGTCGACGAGAAACTCGGGTGTAAATACACCATATTTGAGCTGCTGAACATTAGTAAACTCAGCCATCAAGGGAACAGGAACTTACATCTTGGGGGGGCCGGTTAAGGATATCTGCTACCGCTTTCTCGAACCCAAGACCAGTTTCACAGAAGGCACCGGTACCCATAAGCATCCAAATAATCTCAACAGGTGTAAGCTGATATACAGATACTCCGTTCTCATCCTTAAATGCAAGTCCAGTAAGCAACGTTACCACAAAGCCAATATTAGCGGCTAATACGTGCTGAATGAATTTTTGAATGTTGTCAAATATGCGGCGACCCTCTTCAATGGCGCTCAGAATTGAAGTAAAATTATCGTCAGTCAGAATGATATCGGAAGACTCTTTGGCGACGTCCGAGCCTGTTCCCATTGCGATTCCTATATCGGCTCGCTTCAAGCTGGGGCTATCGTTAACTCCATCACCGGTCATGGCGACATAACGTCCACGCCTATGAAGTGCGTCAATCATCCGGACCTTGGTGCTTGGTGCGCAACGAGCCACTACCAGAGGAAGCTGGGTTAGATCATCGATCTGCTCGTCCGTGAGAGCATCAAATTCGTGCGCAGTCATCATCATAGTTCTGGACACATCGGCTGGAAGCAATTGTAATTTCTCTGGAGGAGGCAAAATTCCCACATCAACGGCAATAGCTCGAGCTGTCTGTGGGTGATCGCCTGTAAGCATATGGACGACGATTCCAGCGCCATGGCACGCGCGAACACTGGGAAGAGATTCCGGGCGAGGAGGATCGTAGATGCCAATGAGGCCATAAAAGACAAGGTCCTGTTCGAATTTCTGGCGATCCGGGACAACATCGCCCGCAAATTCAGATTCCGGGACGATACTACTGTTCACCTTATGGGCCAGAGCTAGGACGCGAAGGCCTTCACTGGCGAGGGCCTCCATATTTATGTGGATATCCATACTAGTCTTAGGAGTTAACGGATGGATTTCATTGTTGCAGGTGACGAATTTGCAGGATTCAAGGACTCGCTCGACGGCGCCCTACACAAAACAATCATTAGATTCGACTATCGAATGCATTTATAAGGGTATACCTTTGTAAAAATGTGAGTTTTGTTGGACTCAATATGGTGGAAGATGACGGTCATCTTCTTCACGTCAGAGTCAAATGGGTATTCGGCCACATGCTTCCACTGAGCCTTTTCACCTTGTATCAAGCCTAAGCGATTCAGACCGAACCGCCCAGCAAAGACTTCAATGGCAATATCAGTAGGAGCGCCTTTCGCCTTCCATTCACCAGAGCCTGCAGAGCTGCTGTCACTCTGTTCGACAGAAGCAAGGTTGGCTAAGGATGCGATATTAAGATACCGCTGCAGGCTACTTTTGGAGGTCACCTCTTCCAAAGGATTAACCAATGTCACTTGCTTCTCCTCTGCATTGGGCCCGACAAGATCTATGGGCCGAGAGGCATGAAAAAAGACTTGACCGGCGGTGGGATTATACACGTCGCTTGTCGTTTCGACTGAATATGTGCCAAGACCTGGGATCCACGCCTTTCGCGTAACCATTCGCCCCTGGGTGATAGTTCCAGTCTTATCAGAGCAAATATCTTGGATGGTTAGTATTGAACTCATATAAATGATCAGGTATACTGACTGGTCACGCCCCCTAAAGCCTCGAGACTAGAGAGATTTCGAACAATAACATGTCTTTCAAGCATCTTCTTTGTGCCAGCCGCCATTGTCAGGGTTAGCACTAGCAGCAAAGATACCGGGATAGTACCTATTGCTGTAGTTATAGCATAAATAATGACGTCCTTGCTCGGATTAAATTCGTTGGCTCCCATTACGATGATGGCGCAGATGATAGCAAAGCAGAATAGTGACAGAAAGAGCTGCGACAGCTTCTTCTGTAGGGGCGTGCCGACAGTGAGGCCCAGGAACTCTCCGAGCCAACTACCAACGGGGTCCCAGATAACACGAATCAAGGTTCTTTGGTCTTGTGTTTGGGACCCTTTGACCTCGTTGCCGCTACTGCTTAGCGCGCCGGCAATAAGACCGATCTCTGTAAACATGCCTGTGGCGAAGACAACGCCGCGACCACGGCCCTTCGTGATGGTGGACGAGCTGAATACCACATTAAGGCGATCACCAGGACCAGTTTTGGCGTCAAATGTCAACTTTGGCATCTTTAATATAGGTACTGATTCACCCGTCAGCAGCGCTTCGTCAGCTTCGAGATTGACAGCTTCGATAAGCCGGATGTCAGCAGGAACGGAGTCGCCAGTGGCCAAGTCAACAATATCTCCGGGGACAATCTCAGCGGTCTGAATGCTCATGGTTACACCTCCACGAAAGACGTTGCATGTGGGTGTTCCCAATGTACGAAGAGAGTGGATTGTCTTTTCAGCCTGAAGACTCTGGAAGAAGCCGATGAAGATGTTGAGTATGATGATACCAGCTAGAATACCACCAGGAATCCAGGCCTGGATGCCAAAGCTGGCGGCTAGTGCCATCAACAAGACCTAAACAGCCCAATGACGAATGTTAGGAGGATCAAGCTGCCAGATAACTTATCAGAGATTACACACCAAAGTCATTGCGTTAAATATCTGTTCGAGAAAGATCTTAATTGGCTGGACGCCAGCCTTGTGTTCCAACTCATTGGGTCCCATTTCCTCCAAACGTCGAGGGACCTCCTCAGGGCTAAGCCCCGTTTCCGGATTACTAGATAACTCATCGAGAACTTGTTGGCTCGTCAAACTGTGAGGAGGTTGAGATAGAGGTTTGTTGGCTTGTCCCGAGATATGCTGGTTCGGAACGGGACCATAGGTTTTACGCTTGACCATGGCTGCAAGCTTGTGTTCGATGGCTGAAAGTTGGTTATTAAATCGTGGTAGATAATTTTGAAATGATTACAACGCTCATGTCAAAGATTTAAGAGGGATCAGAGATATTTCGTTGGGGGGTTGCTCTTGGTACTTATATCGATCATCAATAGAGCACTTCCCGAACAAAACGAGCTGAAAATGTAATTACCATTTGTTTAATATCGCGTACACGGATCAGAACCGAATCAGGAAGATAAACTACAGACTAGTGGCGGGCCATGGCAAATTGCCCACATTGGGCCCCGCCCTGATGTCTACCGATTCCTGATCGCGGATTGTCTATTACGCTATAGAAACCTGAACCCAGCCCCTCCCCCTCCAATTGAATGACATACCGCAACGTATTTGAAGTCCGAGGCGTTGGCACGCGAGAAAGTTCAGACCACGTTTAAGGTGAACAATGCAGTTTCGTGGAAGACACAGATGCAACATGGTTGCCTAACATAACGAAATCTTTATATTGTTGAGCAATAACTACTATACATGAGTATCCCTTGTCATCTCAGAAAGTCGTGTTCTATAGCCCCATCAGCTCTCGCCTACTACAATCAACATATGAGCAACTAACTCATCACCTGTCACTAGTAGACTTGCAATCAACAACTGTTACCAACAGAAGTACGGGACTCTTTACAACTAGAAATAACTGCAAACTTATCGTTTTGAACTTGGAAGCTTGCTGGCTCACATTTTCGTTTTAGGCGGCATGTATCGAAAACTCGAAGATTGATCCGCAGTTCAATTCAACTAATGTCTGTAACTGCTTGACAAGAAAGAGATTCAATCATGACATACCTCGTGATATCTCTCTTGCACGGTGGCGGAGGAACGCCGTTTCAGTTAGTGCAACGTAAAATGTCAATTTGATGGCACTTCATGCCGGACCAGTCCAATGAAGACTGCCGGGATCATATAGTCACACCCTGGCGTGATTAGCTCGAATATCACTAATACTACAATACAATTACTCCTCATCCTCTCGCCCGGCTTGCCACAGACATCACTAGTATGGTTTGTACCACAGAGCCTACCCTGGACGATGCTGATCCTCGGTCTCTTGTGTCAGCTTTTCAGAAAGTAGTGCCTGTCCCTTCTGTTCTGTTCCAATTCAAAGCTAGGGGCTAGATTTGGCTAATCATTTTCGTAGTGTAGTGTGTGAGGGTTCCCGGGTAACTCGTCGATAAAGCATATCTCAGCATTATAAAATCTTCTAAAGGATAATTGCCCGGATCTAAGTCCCCATCGTAATGGAAATAGCGATTAATAACGCAACCCTAGCCCAGACTTTCAGTAAGGGCGATTCGCAATATAAATACATTAGCAAGGAAGAAGGAAACAGAGATATTTAGAAGGTATTAGAGGAAAGACAATAGTGCTCAAGCATGTATGTGAACTTCAAAGATACCGTACGAAGCAGCCACGCATAGCAGGAAGTAAGTATTTGGCTTTTAGTTGTTTGTGTATAGATCACGATCGAAAGGTTACATTGCAACAACGGAGAAGCCATCAGAAAGCTGTCAATAAGGACCAATGGAAAAGGAGCTGTAATATATGACTTGCACGAAGTTTGACATCAGATAGCAAGCGGAAGACCAATGATATTCATCCTCGGTACCATGCTATTGTTCTAAATAGATATAAATGAAAGCTTGTCTTGTTTTCGGCTCTGTGCCACCATTTGGTCAAAGTAAAGTAGACTCCAAGTCCCATGGGGAAGTTTTCTGACGTCAAGATGTTATAAAAAGAAAAAGAAAAAAAAGAAAAAAAAAGCATCATACTCCGATACTTACACAATAATCTAGTTGAGCTTTGCGCTGGAGGGATCCAGACTCCAGGTCTTCGTCAAGATACGTCGACACGACACCCCAAGACTTTTCCCTCCCTGCCTCATCTTTGGGTTGTAAACATGGCGGGGAAGGGGTGAGGAAAAACCCGGGAGGGGGTTGGATTAGACGACCTAAATTGCATCGCTCCACGGGGCGTAACCTAAATGTCATAAGGCAGGTGAATGCGCAGAGGGTGACAAGGAAAAGATTATTTATATGGGTCCATAAGGTTTTGTGGGGCCGGTGGCCTTTTTAAGTATGTCCCTCCTACCAGCCAGATCCTCACCCAGCTCTGAAGTCTCTGAAATCACTCAAACGAAGAGGCAGGTCGTTGCGCACCTCCCCCATAAAAACGCTCAGTGGATATGGATTCGGTCCACCGATCCCGTTCGATTCGACGTAATCGTACTGGATGTTGGAATTGCAAAAGTGATATCTCGACTCCTGCAGGTATCGGGTGCTGGCTAACCTCACACCATAGGTCAAAAGAGAAAATGCTCCGGTAGGTAATGCGCGCGGAGATCGACCTTTCCCCTCAAATTTTAGTCGCTCATCTGAGACGGCCTGGTAGAAGAACAACCCTCATGTAACCGGTGTATCCGGCGTGGAGTAGCCTGCAGTTATGGCCTTCGACTCCAATGGGAAGACGAAACAAGGAGTGCTGGAATTGCATTCGGTAGAGCGGCACCGCATAACCGAACCCCGGAGACAACATACTACTTACTACCGGTTCCGCGAGGTAGATTACGGTGGTTGCACATAACGGCAGATGAGGTACGGCGATCTCCCAAAGGGGGCGCAAGCAGGAGAGAGGATGAAACCCCTGTCCGGCCTTTGGCGATGCCCAACCTCTCATTACCGCCGTCGTTGAGTCCACTGCCAAGTCTAGAGCACGACGATAGCACATTACTTCAATATTGTAAGCCTTGAGAATGTTAATACTAACCCCAACTAACAAGGTAATAGATATACAAGAATGGTCTACTTATCGAGTCCTTTCAAAAAAACTGGATAACCCATTCCAACAACTAATATTACCTCGAGCATTTCAGTTCAGCCCCCTCTTACATATCATTATGAGCCTAGCAGCTCACGACCTATTTAACAGGACTCAAGCGGACCAACAGTATCAACGCCAGGAATTCTATGCGTCTATGCTTCAGCACAAACTGCGGTCCCTCCAGCACGTGCGGCGACTTTTATGTGGCAACACGGACCTGGAAACTACATATGATTCCACAAGTCAATGCGAGAGGGATGGCCTTTTGATGGCTGTTATGCTACATAGTTCGATGGAAATCGCCACGAATAGTACCAGGGAATGGGTTGCACACACCCTTGGAGGGCTGTCGATGGTAAAACGATACGGGCACGAATCATTCAGCCCAGAAGTATATCGTTTTGTTACTGATCACTTCTCACTTTCAGAAGCTTTCCTTGCTACCACAGGGACTCAGCTTGAGATTGAAGACCTAAACGGCTGGCTAGTACCACAGCGAAAGTCCATGTTCCCAATATTGAGATCAAATCATGGCCGCTCACAAATCAACCCTTACACAGGGCTTTCATCGGAACTTATCCAAAACATCACTTGGATAACTTCAACTATCCAGCGTCATTCGGGAGCAGGCTCAGATAGGAAAAGTGCGGCCGCCATGCGTATGGAATTGCAAGCTGTCGAGGACCGACTCAGTAAACTGCAGCAGTGGTCCGAAGACTCTGAGATGGAAAGTCTGATTTATATCAACGCGGCGGCGTTCGAGGCTGCAGCCTGGGTATATCTTCGCGTGGCTCAGCACGGGTGTGATACAGAAGAGATACAGAGAAGCCTAATGCCCAAGCTGTTTGGAGCGATACGCAGAGTTCACGAACGGCAGGATGCTCTCGTTGGGCCAGCGCCGTATCCGTTATGGGCTCTGTTTATTGCAGCCTGTCTTGCCCCCGAGCATGAAAGAATTCAAGTGTTAGATTGGTTCGAAGAGCTCAAGGGTTGCCGCTCACTGAGCAATGTTTCTAATACGATGGAGGCGACGAAGATGGTTTGGAAACAACACGATTTGAAGGTAATTAATGGACACGCAAGGGTGGATTCAGAATCGGGGGTCCCTTGGCACGAAGCTGTCCGATGCCTTGGTTGGATGCTACCGCTCATGTGAATGCCCGATCTAGCTAGGTCGATGGAAACACAATATGCTTGACTAATTTCTTTTCTTCCTTTCGTTTTTATTCCTTTTCGAATTTTGCCTTTGCACCTATGATAATGATGACAATGGTACGTAAAGACTTTTATCATCTGACTCCAAATACATCAAAGAATCCCTGCGGATCTAGCCTGATTAAACTTAGCAGGGTTGGCCCGTCAAAAGACATACGATGAATGCCTGAGGCATCTATACTACATCCTCAGAGTTAACGCCTTGGCTGTACTTTATGTGAGAAGGCTTCTCTTCCTCCCTAATTTCATGTTAACATTCCAATACTTCCTACACAACCCGCATGACTGCCATCCATGGAATGTAATCCGAAGCCCACCAAACCTTGCCACAATTGTCGTTACGACAGGCTCAGCTGTGATCTTTCATTTCCCGCCTGCCGCAAGTGTACAACCACAGGCAGGAATTGTCTTGGCTATGGAAAATTGTTGAGATGGACAAATGCGTTAGCGAGCCGTGGCAAGATGGCGGGCAAAAAGGTTCCCATTACTGAGAAATCGTGGGAATTTCCCCCGACATCTCATACAAAGGCCGACGCAACACGGAACACTATCGTGCTAGCAAACCGGGGGCAACAAGTCAATTCATATCGAACTTCAGCTTATCCAAACCTCGGCAAACTGGAACTTCATCACGGGCTGTGTGACCCGTCCTTAAGTGACGTCGGTACGGCCGACCGTTACTATCTATCTTACTGTTTGTATTTCCTACTTTCCATCATACAAAGAAAGAAAGAAGAAAAAATAAAAAAGAATTATCCGTTCCTAACGTTAATGAGTCTACTACTAGTCATAAAGGGACTATGTCCACAGCTCGTAGCCATAGACCTGCCAGGCTACAACCCGTTCCCGGAACTGGTTTCCATGGGCGCTACAAGCCCACTTCTGCTATATACCGTGGTGACCGCGGCCGCGGCTCACATGTCCAATGTTCTTAGGCCCGACGCCAAAAAATGGTCCAGTCAATCTCAGAGTATGAGAAAATATGATTGGGATCCGTCCCGACGAGCCTTGACGGACGCACTGGTAGCGAAGCAGAAGGCGCTCTGCTTACTTCGCATGGCTCTCAGCAACGAACAAGTGGTGAGGAATGACATGGTACTAACGGCCGTGATCATGCTTGTCACAGCTGATATGATTGACTCCGGAAAACATGGCTCTCAGGCCCACGTCAATGCGATGGGCTGGTTGTTAAGCCAGGAACCTCCGATGATTGGCGTCGGCAAAATGCTCAAAGACTTTATTATATCGGACTGTTACATGTAAGCTTCTCATATTGTATACATGAGAGGCACAAACTAACGAATGCTGGAAAGACACTATGTTTTTGCTTTAACCTTTATGGATCAGGTGCCGAAATCGTTATCTGATCTTGAGAAGGCATTTGCCTCTCCTGCTATGCATTACGCCGCTAGAAATAGCTTCATCTGCTGTCCTGCTGAGATTCTAGAAGTTATGTGGTGTACTGCAACGATTTTGAAAGATCAGTCTACGCTTCACGGTGCATATGGAATAACCGAAAAAGGACTGAAGCTCATGCTCAGCGCCATGTCATTTGACGTGGCTTCCTGGTCATGTAATATTCAGAATGTGCCGCGAGGTCGTCAAGTTACTGATATTAACAGCCGGACACACTCAGGGTATACACATCAAATGGCATGTTGCTTATACATCCTCTACGCAATTCCTTCCGTGAGAAACTTCCTGCCAGAAGGCACTGAGCAGAGTCTAGAGGCAGGGTTGATGTACCATTTGCGTGCAATTACTGACGAGGATCCTAACTTCAAGACGTCGTTTTGGCCAACATTCGTTGCTGGCGCTCAGACGCGGGATGCATACCAGCAAGTTTGGATCAAGGACAGAATGGTCAGGCAATTGCGCCTCTTCCCCTGGGGCTTCTTGTACACCGCTATAGAAACACTTCAACTCATATGGGAGCGACGCAACGTTCAATCAGAGCTGAACTGGCTACAGATCTTGAGGAGCCCTGAAGTTAGCTTTTTGATAGTCTGACCTGTTCATGGGTAGCACCAATGAAGGGACAAGAGAGAGAACACTATCCGGATCCGTTGAGTTTTTCCACGACCAGATATAAACACAGAATGAACTAGCCACATCACAAACACTCTCACGATAAGGTATGTGGCCAAGCCCTCACTTTCCAGTTTCTATCTCTTATGTCTAAATTGACCTTGCGGGCTGTTTTGCCAAGTTCCACAACTATTATAAGTAGTAATTGCAGAAAGTTATAACATGCGTAATAAGCAAGTGCTCCAGACAAGCAAGTGCTCCAAAAAATCCCTTAACCTACATTATTACTATTCAATTAGATATTTTTAATAACCCAATATGTCACACTCTTTAAATAAAGCTAAGATTATTCTTACCCTTTAGGCCCTTTAAAATAACCTAAAATTAAGTCTTTAAAAGGCTGTAGCTATATATTATATTAACCGCTTTACTTTATATTACTATTAATCCAGCATTCAATTGCAATGCAATACTATCCAAAAGATAAGGTAACTATTTAATTAAAAAGAGCAAATAATAATTTAATTTATTTTAACTTAGATTTATAAGGATTTCCCTTATAACTGCATTTTATAGAAGATATAGCTAATTCTCTACTTACTAACTGTAATGCACTACCTATTAGTAAGCACTAGGCTTATAACTTTATTAA
>JABFFG010000536.1:0-15350 GCA_013623685.1 Fusarium transvaalense
ATTATTAACGTTTGATAAAAAAAAAATATAAAGATTCCAATAAAAAATAAATCTTAATTTAATAAAGAAACACGCATGATTGTGTCCGCAAGAATTCTGGCATATACTAAAACTTGAAAATAAGGAGGCTCATGGTATCTCGTGTACTAAGTCGCAAGACGCGTTGGCCTTATTCACGTCCCTGAACTCGACGCGCCCAATCGTCATTTAGCCTCATACTATCAACAACCACAACTCCACGTCCTCGTCCAACTCTTTCAGATCGCTGCCACCATTCTTTGCTCTGACTAGATCGCTCAGCCTCAGATTCACTATCTGCCAAACCTCCAGAACCGCCATCTGCACCAACAATTAAAATGACGTCATGTCGAAGCCAGGTCTGGAGAGTGGTAATGATACTACCATCTTGACCAGAAAGGGCTTTCTGGAGATAAATCACTTCTGGCTGAAGGTGTCGCAGAATATGAACATGGCCATTTGGTGTCGTAAAAGGGAGAACCATGGTTTCCTTCTCGACCAAACCCAAAGCCTGCGAATAGATGGAGTTGAAGGCAGGGCTTGCGGATTCGCTAAGACTTGTCAGCATATAGTGTGGTTTCAAAGCACAAAAAGCATACAGCTGGTTCTTTGACTCCTCGGCGGGTGTTTGAACTTGATCGTGTCCAATGTTAGAAAATGAAGAGCTTAGCGAAGTTGGCGGAAGGTTACTATTAGCAGCATCCAAGGCGGATTCCTTCAAACCAGGAGCGTAAATCAGGACAAACAGCTTGACCTTGGAGTGATCGATATGTCGGGGGATGTGGGAGAGAATCGACTGCTCCAAGTTAGGGAGAGAAACTCAAATAATCGTCAGATGGGCTCACAGCGTGCTCGTGGAAAGAATCCTCCTCTTCAGGCACGGCGCCTGTCTCGGCAGACACCACAATCGCAACCGTTTTGCGTCGCCTACCGCCGCCGATGTGTTGGGACGACGTATCGGCGGGCGCTCGTTCATTCTTAGCGTCTGCTTCCTCTTGCCAGGGGTTGATGTCGTCGAGGGGGCTCTTGTCCTCCTCGCGAATGGATGCTAAAGCCTTGCCCATAGCTGCACTCGCAGCTGCGACACCAGCCGCCACAGTCTTACCTGTCGAGTCAAAGAACTGCTGCGGGCTCGATGTTCGTCGCAGAGCACCAGACACGCGCGAACCCCAGCCCCCGCCGGTTGCTTCTTCGTCCGCGTGCGCAATTCCATGGCTTTGACCATCGGGTCGTGGCGGTTTCTCCGGCCCTCGAACATCGCGCGAGCCGACATCGCGGGACCCGTATGGTTGATTGTCACCAACACGGGCCTGATTGCCGTAATCAAGACCATTGTCGTCCTCTTCGTCTGTGTCTTTTCGCTGGCTCCATACCCAAGCAGCTACACCTACAGTTGCGACTGTAAGTGTAACTGCGAGAGGTACCCAGTGACTCCATACTCCTCGTCGCGACCGCGACGATCCGTGATCGGGCGACATTTAAGCAGCGCGCTGTCGCATTGCTAGGTGGAGGGAATGGCGCCAATGGCAGCAGGCGCAAGGGGCCTTTTTGTACAAACAAATATTCAAAAGTATGCTGTTTTAAATAAATTGCGTCAGGATGCACCGTTTAAAGTAGCGAGCCTAGAGGCGATTCTTCAAGATACGCGGTGGTTGGTGTAATCAGCGTCAATAACACAGTGGAGCGAGCTGCAAGCTGAGGCCATCTACCCCAGCAACAACAGGTCAAAAGGCAGCCCGCCCGAGGGCCGACAAAGAGCTGAGCTTCAGGGGCTCAATTGCGGGGGGACTATCCAATAATCCGTACCGAGGCCGGGAGCAACCCGACCACGTGAAGCAGGCTAGCTGTGGCAGTGCAGCACTCACCAGCCACAGGCGGGACACCACCACCCCCACGTACGTACATTTTTGATGTCTTGGCGATGATTGAGTGACTCTTCACTTCATAGACACTGCCAACGGCTCAACAACAGCCTTTCACATTCGAATAATCAGACACAGTCGCTCACTAAACTCACGATACTAGCCTAAAGGATTCCAGAATTTCGTCCAAAACGATCAGCTTGATTGTCACCAGCAGATAACCCCTTTGGCGAAATGCCCCACGCTGTTTCGATGCCTTCAACTGGGCTTCAAGCCCTGATTCTTTGCGGACCTGGCTCGTCGTTTCCAACGTTCACCTCCAATCCTGATGAGAGCCCGAAAGCCCTACTACCTATCGCTAACCGACCTATGGTCTGGTATGCGCTTGACTTTTGCTATCGAACTGGCATTACAGGTAAGTCGGATTGTGGTGCTTGAGTCATCGGAAACCTGCATGGCAACAAGCGCTTTCCTTCATTCTCGACTGATCGAAAGCTTGAAGCTGACAATTATTAGATATAAATCTAATTTGCCCGCCCACAGCTTCTGCTGCTATCTCAACGGCTCTTAACACTAACCCTCACCTTACTGCCCTACCTCTGCCACGGCCTGACATCCTCTCACCAGCAGACCTTGACCAGAACACAGGCACCGCCGAGATCTTGCGGCTACCTGAGGTCAGGTCAATCATCACTGGTGACTTTGTTGTTTTGCCTTGTGACCTTGTTTGTGAGCTTGGCGGAGACAAGCTTCTTCAGTCATGGATGGTCAAGTCAGCCAGCCTGACAGACACGTTGGGAACTGCTAGACTTTCCAACGGCCATCGATCAGTTCACAGTGGCGCTCTTGGTGTCTGGTACGACACAAAGGCGGTTGCGCCAGTTAAGAAGGAGGAGACAGACTTCATTGCAACAACTCCTTTGCCCGCATCTCCTGTTACGCCACCCAGGGGGTCACTCTTCTCAAACCTCTCCAAGCTTGTTTACTCCATGCCGACTGACTCTTTGAGAGATCTAACAGGAGAGAGGAACTCACTTCCTGTCCGTCACGGCTTGTTGCGCAACCACTCTCGCGTGCGAATGTTTACGACACACCGAGATGCTCATATCTACATCTTTCCTCGATGGGTTCTCGATTTCATCAAGGACAACGAGCGAATGGAGAGTATCGGAGAAGATGTCATCGGATGGTGGGCAAAGGCTGGCTGGCAATCAGGTCTTGCTGAGAAGCTTAACCTGGAAAGTGCCTGCAGCCAAGGTCGGGTCGAGGAATCGGAAGAGGACGAAGGCTCGTCGTCTCCCAGAGATTCCAGCCCAGACAACAAACCCAGCTTAGGAAACCCAGTCTCCAGTGACGAGAGCTCTGATGCGAATACACCTAAGATTATGGTAGACGATAAGTCGAGCTCGCCTGGCAAAAACCCAAACTCATTTGAAGTGCCGCCGATCGTTGCTTACGTCCATCCCGGAGGAGGTTCTTCACCCTTGATTCGACGTGTTGACACTGCACAACTGTTGCTCGCTATCTCACTTCAGCTGGCCAAGCTCCCGTCACTAGAGGAGACTGGTGGAGAGTCTAACTCGCCTTACGTTCACCCAAGGAAGATCGCCTACCCCGAAGGTGTGAAGCCCCGTACTACTATCACCCAAAAGGACAGTCTTATTGCTGAAAATGTGACTGTCGAGGAGAAGACATCCATAAAGGAGACTGTGATCGGCGCCGGCTCGCAGATCAACGAGGGTGCCAAGCTTTCTCAATGTCTATTGATGGAAGGTGTAGTAGTTGGAAAAGCCTGCAAGCTGACGCGTTGCATCATCGGAAAGAGAGCCGTTATTGGAGATGGATCTGTTTTAACTGACTGCGAAGTCCAAGAGAATCTTCTTGTTGAAGCTCGGAGTAAGTTTTCTGATCAATCATCATGCCTATCTATGCGCTAACCAGAAATCCCTGCAAAGCTGAGGACAAGGACAACAAGCTCATGAGCTCTGAGGGGCTGGAGGCCACAGAGGCTGAGATGAACGAGGTGCTTCAGGACATGGAAGCTGATGCTGAACTGGCCGTGATGGACTAGATGTAACAAAAAAAAATGAGGAGTCATTAAAATAGAGTTCATTATATGGCAGTTTGCTTCGAGACAGCTTTCCCTGCATTCAGCTTGGACATCATTACGGTCGTCACATTCAAAATTATGGCGTTGGTTGAGCATGTACAAAACGTTACGCCGATCCTGGTAATTCTGACTCGAATGAACCATTGTCAAATGTGTCAATATGGGTCAGAAAAAACGATAGGTAGGAAACCCCGCTGCCAAGACATATACATTACTGAAAGGACTAAAAGATTGCCTCTTCAAGTCAGCTCTCTTGACAATATTCGATTCAGAGACATGACACGGCGTTTCTAGCATTACAAGGGTCAACCAACAGGTGACGTTGCGTCTGTTGGACCGCGCAGTGGTAAAAGATATAGCATGGTCGATCTAAGTGTTCTGATCCCTGTTCGAGTTCAAGCTCGCTTCAAAGCAACCGCTGAAGCGAGACCCACGATGTCAACATCTATGGGCCGAGGTTTCTTGCAACTATCTACTATCTAGATCGTCAACCTCCCTTACCTTTGCTGATATTCAGCTGGTACTTCAAAGCGCGCGGTTGATCCTTTTTTTCTTGTCTATTAAACTTGCAGAATTCATCAATCTGCCGACACCCCCTCCTAGACATTGATATACAACGACATACTCGACGAGGGCGCAACTGAACTGAACTAATGCACTGCCACTACGATCAGACCATATGGGTGTGTGTTTCTATAACAAGTCTTTGCGCTTTGATAAAATAGCGGTTTTCTTAGCCCTGAAGAATCCCATATGGACTTTGCGCTCCCCTGCAGCGAGATTCGCAAGCATCTGACTCGTTAACCGAAAGCGCCGTGTTTTCACAGTGATAATTCTTTGGTCTTTGGTTGAAGCCTTTGACGCCACTTTGAAGAATTTCATGCAGGAGGTTTATAGCTATATTGATTGTGGCTTCGGGGTTTGGTCTAACTTTTGTTATTCTATTCAGTCTGTAGATACTAAGAAGGTTCCACACTGTCGGTCCCGAAGTTGAGATACGTATGAATAACTACGAAGAGGGTGCGTCTGACGATAGTCACGTGAGAATAAAGTTCATGTGATCTAGCTAGAGTAAGATGCTATTCCTAACACTGCTGCTATTGCACAGATGCATCGGAGACTAGAAGGCCGTTGTCCTACGGCCCGTATCACGGGTGGCTAGTTGGTTCGTACCAGCACATTGTATTGAGGACTCTCATCAGCCAACTTGGCTCTTTCTAAACTATGACCGTGTGAAGAATCTTCACGCTGATCCCAATTATTTGTGATCGGTACAAATGCCGAGGCAGCCGGCAAATGTGACCAACCACCGAAAACCATCAGCGTTTTTCTCAACAGCCATATGCCACAGCTTTTGGCTACCACGAAGTAGGAATATTCATTAGGAAGTTCTCATAACATGACCTGAAATTCACTAGCCGAATCGAGAGATTGTTTTCATTGTCCTTTTAAGGGATCGCCTGATCTAGGCAGTGGTTCATCACGAAGAGCACCGTCTGATAAATGCTTACCCTGAAGCTTCCCGCGGGCGTCAAATGCCAAAAGACGTTCTAGAATCAGCATCTGTCTGAGTTCGGCGCACTAAGTAATAGTCTTCATGTAATTCTTATCTTAATCCAGGCTTAAAGTGAGGGATTTAGACAACTCGATAATACACTTTGGAATGATCTTCCCAGGATTCAGCATAATCTAGCAGCAAAACGTGTCAATGGGATCTGACTCTGTTAAACTTAAAATCCATATCAAGTACCGATCTGGTAAAGGCCCGGTAGCACGTCCCTGACTTGATTAGTACTGTACTGGATTGATCCCTTAATGGCCAGATCGGCAAGGGCTTCTTTTACCGTTTACACCAGGCATTAACTGCCGGCCCGACGCACGTCAAGTGATGCTAATACTAATACTAATAACGGTCAAAACGGTCATTTTGGGCCAAGATCCCAATACTATTGAGCCACGAATGGCATCGGGACTTTGACGTATGCGAAACAGAAACAAAAGGACCTCGAATTGATACGGCGATTTCTACGGCGTGGTGCTATAGATGTCATCCAGGGAAAGGGAGCAGTGCTTTATCGCGTCCTCCTTTCAAGAATATAAATAAAGAGGCAACCGTCATCGCCGATCCTTCATCAGAGCTAACAGCCTCAGTGTGGCTAATATGCCCAGGAAAGGCGGCTCTTGAACCCCTGTGCGATATCAGACGACTTCAATCGTACGATTTATGACAGACGGTATATTGCCTAATCGGTCGAATGCCTGTGGTATGCCCGAAACTTCTGTAACTTGTGGTGTATAACGTCAAAGCTTGTGTTACCTGGATATGCAGCAGAAAGAAACACATAGCACACATATGACGTACAGCCCAGGTTTCGGAAGGCTGCTGCATCGAATAGGCACAAAATCAAGCTTACAGGCTTCAGGTACGTAGGCGCAGGGAATGCATCGGACCCCTGACTATTCCCAGTTGGCGATCCTCTTCGACGGGAGATTCACAGCTGATGTAACGGCGGCTGCAGTGTAACCCCGATCGTTGGGTGGCACCAGAACTGCCAGATGTCATTTCCATCTCGAAAAAGGAGCCCATCGGCGATCTGAGGTTGCCTCAATCATAATAGAGTAAAGAGTCTGTATCGGCCGACTTGGATTCAACCTGGTATGACATAGAATCGAGTCACGACCGAGGTAGGTGGGCCGTAAGGATGGAATCCAGACTACCACGGAGCCGACTAATACCTAAAATGGACTTGAACAGTATCCTTAGCTCTTAGTGTTGAGGGTAAGCCAGACCTAAGATACAACTAGACCGAATCCCATCGGCGGGAGCTAACAGGACCTCAGCCCTGGGAGGAGCCTGGGCCAGAAGCCGTAGACCCCGGATGGACGACCCTCAGAGCTCTTATGATGAACAAGGAAATGGTAAGGATTCCGGTCCTAAATCTCATGTCCTGCCGGCGGCAATAATGATAGTACAGTATCCACCCATGTATCATATCAGTCTCGAAAAGTGAATTGATGGGCACCAGTTGTATTAACATGTCGCAGCCTTGTCTGTCATACTAGTCCGCGCCTGAATGAAAAAAAAAAAAAAAAAAGCCACGGCGAGAAATACAGCTAGCGTGAGCAGTTACCACCAAGTCGTCAGCATTGACTTGGGCTGCTTCTGACTTGAGGTGCAGTAGTGTGGGTGGTGAGCTGGCGCAACAGCTCGAAACATAACCAGATAAATTGACTAATGCCGAGGGAGAGGGAGAAAGTAGCTTATGGGCTCTACATAGAGGGAGAAAGAGACTAAATTGGCAATAGATGGGACGCCGGTTGCTTAATACGGGGTAAAGGGAGACGTTTGAACCATAATGGTAGCCCAAAGTTAGTTAATTCGACAACGTTAGGCTTTTTGGGGGGCACAGTTGGAAGGACCTCTCATCTGGCATTATCAAGTACTGAAAGCAGTCAGCTAGTCCTCTAGTCCTCCTATCCATCGACGAGACTACTGTAACTCAATAAAAAGCAAAAGACGGTTGTGGAGAATTGTTGGAGGCCACTTTTGTCTGATTAGACCATCTCCAGCACAGTGGAGTAATATGTGGTTCAACATTCATTGCATAGTGAGCAGTGGTAGGTCAGCTTGTCAGAGAATATGACTGATCATTTCCGGAGTCTTGAAATCCGACACAGGACCTCGATAGGTATTGGGGACTGATGGCGTTTGATGTGAGACCAAGACTCTGATTGGACAAGAAACTCTGCTCAAGAGAGACCGAAGCTCTAGTGAGACTCCGTAGATAGATTATAGAGAAGTTGTAAGTCTATGATGGCATAATGAGTACAGAAGATGAAGAACAGGTCCGGCAGAAGATCTGCTCCTGGAGTTTACAGTGAGTGATAGGGTTGGAAAGCAGCTGACTGTGATCAACATACGTATCACATAAACTAATTTCTTGGCACAAACAAAAGTTTTGTTTTTTTATCCATCGGGGAACTCGTATACGTACTATGGTATTAGTACGTTTACTTGAATTGAGCGGTATTAACGGCGCGGAGATGCGGGCCGCAAACTGTGCCTTTGATCCCAGACTTGACAGGAAAAAGTATACATTCAATTTAAGTCGAGATGAAGCTGTTGAAAGTCGTAAACCCAAAGCCTCGAACCTGGCCTCAGTCAACGGAAGCAGGTTTTGACCCGGTGTAAAGGCTCAGAGCTGACTGAACTATAAAGTGCTGATTGCTGTGCTTGCCCGGGCCTGGCTACCTATCTGGTGCAGCACCTAATCAATCGCATTGAGATGAGATGGAGACCGGGCACGGGAAGTGGATATGATGAGATGTACCTCCATACTAGTAATTTGGGTCCAGCAGACGGAGGGGAACCATTTCAGCCCTGGGCGGGCTGTATGAAGCGTCTATAACTTGCACACTACAGCGTAAGATGACGAGGGACTGCAGTTGTTGAGTATGCAGTTGAATTACACCCGCAATGGCTCTACACCATTAATAAAATGAGATCTTGCCGAATATGGACGGAGGCTGCAGCTGTCATTTTCCACAAGAAGTACGTGACGATTTACGCTGCATAGAGCTGAATGATGATGACGAACATACTGTTTCTCAACTTGCAGTCATTTCCATTCTTTTTTTAATTGCATATACCTCCACTGGGTACTAGATAGTTGCCTCCTACCTGATAACCTGTCAGTGAAGATAAGTAGGTAGGTAGGTACGATGGCCTCAGGCATTCACTGTTCATCCAAGGCATCAGCCATCGGCCTACTGTACCTGCCTACCTACCTAGGCCTCATCTAGCTTGGGTATAGTAATCGAGTCCTGTGCTCGCAACTCCAACAGCAGATTCAGCTACTAGTATTCTGCGCAATGCTGTCTCCAGAAAGAAAACTGATATATTACCAAAAAAACCCAGCCCAGCCCATGTCAGATGTCTTACCCGCCATCAGCAGCCAGTACGGGGGGGCGTGAAAAGTAGAGCTGGCCGATAGCGCCTTTTCCACTGCACTTTGTGGGACATCAGATCTGCGAACGCCTCTCCCTGTCCTTAAACCCCTGTCACTTGTCTTCGTTCCTAGATTTCTTGAGGATCGTTGGGTCGCTCCCCCGGAAGATCGCCCGGCTCTAGGCACAACAGACAGAACAGTGTCATTCATAACTGACAGCTAAATCAGACCATGCGGTCCCGCGATTCGTGGACGTACGACATCATTAAGACTCTTATCTAGTTGGGCTAGTGGCCGCATTGCCGTCCCGAGCCTCACGTTAGTGTTTGTATTCGACTCTCACGCAATCCACTAACTAACGTGGTGTTCCCAGCTGTCCCTTTGTTATGACTTCACCCTTATCACAGGGCGCGAGCGCGTTCGCGTTCGCAGGGAGCGCAGCAATTAATGAGCCAAGAATCGAGACAATAACCCCTCAACCCCTCCTCCGAATGTTAATACGGGTATTGAATGGACTTGAAGATATTGACAAACATGAGCACAAGAGAAATGACGAACTCGAGGGCAGTCAACACTATTGACCTAGCTACCTCCTTCAACATTCACCAAAGAGCATTAGGTCCGAATTGTCGATACAATAAACTGACAGCGGCTTTGCCTGGATTTCGGCCGAGCCATAGTCCTCCTCTGCGGGTCGTGACGCTTACAGTTCAGTATAATGCCAGTTGAAGTCGGCGTCAAGTGTTCCAAGGCCTTGTACTGTGCTGTCATAATGAGCACCGTGCGCAGCCACAACAGGGCCTTCAGACTGACAAGGCGAGCCAGCCAAGATAGACGAAACAGGGGTCTTAACCAGGTTGACGCGCTTTCAACTGTCAGTATGAACCTAATCTTTATCCTCTACTACCTACCTTGTCCATTGATCTCGCCCCACAGAACCATCCGGGCAGCTTTGCTCCTGTCACATCCGTGAATTTAGGCGTTTTAGCGTCATACTGTACTGCTCAACTTTCGGATTCTTGACAAACAATTGCCGACAGCATCCATGCATGTCTGAACCGCACGAGAACCCAGCAGTTCCGGTATGTTATCCGAGGGAAAAGGTTGCGTCCTGATAGAGGGCCGGTGGCTTACCTGTCATCCAATGACATCAGCGTATGCTCTCTTTAAAGACTTTTCAGCATGCAGTTTGCTTCCAACACTCTGAGACGCTTCGTCGGATCAGGGTCCAGGTCGATCTGCGGAGGAGCAAGAGATTGTTCTTGTGTGTTCGGATAGGAGCCTACCACATCATTACCTCTTCGTTGATAATGCGCCGCCAGGAACAGCCGCAGGTCCGTTTCGTTTCGGGTGAGACCTGCACCGCGTATTGCTTTTCGTGCATAGGGCCACATTGCTCTTCTGGTCTGGCTGACTTTCCGAAAACTCCACGTCTTCACCTGCTGGGAGACATCGCACCATCCGTACCCTCTTACCTTTAGTCCAAGGGAGTCCAATATGGAGTACCAAAGACCATCGGATGGGTCATGTTTCTCTCAGAAAGCTACACATCCAGGCACACTCAGGAACAGCAACTTCACGACCCCTCAGAGCGAGTAGACCTGTCTCACTCCAAGGTCTTCCTGAGTGGGGATTTCACTTGCCCCATTCCAGGCCTTGATCATTCCTCAATGAGCTATCCATTGCAGTTGGAGGCAAGTAAGCTAGTGAATGAGGAGACTTACAACAGATCTGGGGGCACCCACACAACCTTTTACAGTCACCTTTTTGGGATTTTGACCAGAAAGCGAGCGTGCCTAACATCTTGACAAGCCCGGTGGCTGATGTGCGGATGTACGAGATGGAGGGCTGGCGTCACTCCCAACCGTTCACCCCTGGGGTTATGTTCGTTCATTTCATGCAGGGACCGATTCTGCTACCTCTTTTACTTGGAGCCTTTTTCACCTTTCAGCGCGCTGGGGTCGGCGCATCACACCCTACTCCCGTTCTTCCCAGGATCCGCGGCATGGTTCAGGTCTTCAGGGCAGCAGGGGTGAAAAATCATCGAGGGGTGGTCCCAAGCCCCAGCTAGGAACCACCCCAGTGTCAGGGATGTGGTCTGGGCGCACACCCACCCATCCCAATCCATATCTCAACGCCTAGTCAAGTCCGCTAACACAACTATGCGTCTTTGTTCTTGCAAAGTACTTTGTTCCTATTTTCCGAGTCGTTACCATGCCCAAAGTTGGCTTGAGCTTTAGTCAACTGCCTCGAGACCCCGGCTCGGGCAAAGTGCCCAGTCTGTCATAGGTCCTTTTCTCAGTTCCCTCTTGTCGTTTAGTTGACAGCTAGTCCGGCCCAGCTGAGGGTGTTGGGGATCCTGGCAAAACATCCTCAGGGACGGTTTATCTCAACTGACACATTCTCATCCAAAACATTGCTTCTCTCTATGCGAGCAATAAACCCACTTGTCCATGGTGGATCACGCCTCTCCCGCCCTACCTTTCTAAACAGAGATCTCGATCGGAGTTGAACGAAGACTGTTGACCCTAGCTAGCATTCTTGCCCTTGGTGTACGTACTTGATCACAGTACTGTCTCGCGGGTCCCCTACTAGCTGCACCGTCCGTGATCAGGGATCTACGGGTGGTGAGCTTACAGTCTTTTATGTCTCAGGTCTATAGGTCGACGCAGTGTACTTCATTCCGCTGAATGTCTATATCTTCAAGGGCGTCCGTCCTCGAAGACGAAAAAACATTCCCGTTCAGATTCAGCAGACAACTGAACTCACCCAAGCCCTTAATTGTTCACTTGACCCTTGAAAGAACCTTGAACACTCTGACCCTTCTTCAAATCAAGACATATTCACATACATCCTCAAACAACTATCGTCTCTTGACCCCTTCTACCAAGACTCCTTATTATCACGATGCAGTACGAGTCGGACTTCCGGTTCGAGATGGAGGACAGCTTCAGTCTGTGCAGCCAGCCCATGTCCTGCCCCTCGACCACAACAAGCTTTTCTTCAGCTTCGTCGGCTTACGACCCTTACACTCCTACATCACGACGCTCAACTCCTCATGAATTCGGCAACATGGACTTTGAAGGTCCTTACAACTCAGCGTCTCATCGAGTTGAGCTGACTCCTCCTTCCTCAGCAATGAGCAAGTACATGTTTGGTACCATCAAGTCTGAGCCTGAGCACATGTCGTTCTCCGACCCTCTCCCCAACACTCCTATGAAGCGAGAGCAACTTGGCTTCGAATATGAGCACATGATGGAGATGAACATGGCTCATCATGGGTCAATGGGTTCTTTGACCCCATCGAACTCTTTTAGCATGTACTACTCCCCAGATGCCTCCATTGGAGCCACCTCTTTCATGATGACGCCAACTCAGAGCATCTCCGGATCTGAGGCTGCCGAGACTGGCTCATCGTGGTCCTGTGCCAACGATAGCCCAATCTCATTCTTCCCTGGCCGACAGCCTTTCAGCGACTCTGACTCGTTTGATATTGAGCGACACTCTCAATCTCCTCTAGGATACCCTCTGCACGAGCTCGACTCGCCAAACCGCATGCGAGCTCAGAGAAAGATAATGGTCGACATTCAGCAAAAGACCAACGAGCTGCAGAGAGCTCAGATCCGATCATCAAGGAAGCGATCTATCAAGCCTGATCCTTCGCAGGTCGACGTGGTGCGAAAAGCCATGTGCAAGTGCGATTATCCTGGCTGCCACAAAGCTTTCAGACGAAACGAGCACCTCAAGCGTCACAAGCAAACGTAAGTTTTAATGACCACCATATTCGAGCACAGAAACTAACATGAAGCAGTTTCCATGGCGAAGGACCCAACCGTTTCTCGTGCGAGTTCTGCGGAAAGGATCAGTTCAACCGTCAAGATAACCTTAACAACCACCGCAAGCTGCACGCACGACCCAACAGCCGCAATCGTGGTGTGGAGTTTATCCCTGCTGCGGTCCCAGTCATTGAGCAAGAAGAGCGAAGCAGGAAGCGACGAGCACCATCAAAATCCAAGACTGCTGAGAAGCGGGGCTCAGACTACTGAGCTTGTCTTGTTGGTTTATCCTGGCCGGGTACCTTTTTTGGAGGATATTGCCAGTCGCCACCAAGGAGGGAAGAGAAGAGTTGAGGGCGCCACATATATGAGACATTCAGCGCCCGACCCGCCTCATCTTCTCGATTGGGGACACACACATAACAGACACATACACTTACATACTTGTCCGCACACATCTACACACACGACACATAAAAAGCGGAACTGGGAAAAAGAAAGGAATCGCAGCATCTGCAGCCCGGCCGTCACCTTGACGCCACCGCATCAAGGACTCAGGCACAAGAGCCTTCGCAGAAAAAGCATACTGAAACGGTTTTGTTCAAGGCGGGTGGAGTAATGGCATGTATGATTATGGAGAGACGGCGGAAAAGGATCTATTTTTGACATTTTTGTATGAATGCGTTGTTACTACACAACCACGGCCACTACCCATGGTGTTCGGGCGTTTACTTGGAGGCTTGTTGAGGATTTATCTTGGTGTTGGGGAGATCTCTTGGATTTATTAGTTTCTTTCGATTCTACTACCATTTATTTTGAGAATCAAAACTGTGGGTTAAGATGCCACAGCTCAGATTCAGTAATGAAACAAAGTATACAAACATAATACTTCTGCTTGCTCCCGTGAATCTCATTACCCACGATCGGTGCCATAACTGGCACAAGGATGTGTTCGATACCTCAATGCAATACTGGCTCACACTTGGCTGTATTTCGTGGAGAAACAAGGCAGAGATGGAGCTTAGATTACTGCACGTAGCGCGTTTGATTAAAGAAGCATGCTGATGAGAGACGATTGGTCGACTTACAATACGTCAGGCCAAAGCTAACCACTAGTTAGACGTCACCCTAACTGCTCCTACAGCATTCGAAGTCTAGAAGATATCACAAATGATGGTCCACCTTTTGAATAAAAAGATATCGACGAGGATTTACTACGCATGAGGCTTTTCAGGTTGCGTTTTTAGTCCTGGTGCATTTCATGGACTGGCTGCAAAAGTTGGACAAGAGGGCCCCATAGTAAATGTCTTAGATCTCGGGGCACAACAGCCTGCCGATCCGCAAGTCACCTTTTTTGATCAAAAGAGCAAGTACCCCAGTCCCGGCCCCAAGGGCACTAACTTTGGTGTTGTTTCTGACAAGAAGATACAGATGCAGCGCAACATCTCCTCTCCCACTGCGCTGGGACGGCCTTGGCTTTGCTTTTGGGGCCGGTAGCAGGGGTTGCCTAGTACGTACCTTTTCTCTCGACCCCGATAGTCTTCGGATATGATATATGACAGAACGGAACCAAGAGGCTCAAACGGATGTGATCCATACCGAGGCAAGATACGATTGGTAGCTTCAGATCCGAAGATAAAGTGCTATTGGTTGTTCGTGTCTTAGCATTAAGATTGATCTGGATCGCGGAAGCTCAGAAAAGACACATGTAAAACGGTTTCTGATTTGCAAATCGCGAGGCAAATGAGACGTAGGGGAATGTCAACGGTCTTTGCTTCCTGTTCAAGGAATGTTGAGTTGAACATGAACACGAACACGCCACACAGGGAAGCCTCAGTCGCTGGCCGAACAGTCCATTGAGATCAGTGGACGGAATCACCCTCATAAACAATCCAAATCGGGAACATCATTCTCTTGGACTAAAACTTCCGGCTTGCGAACTTCACGGCCCGTGGCGGAGGGAAAATAGCTCCTATCTGTTGAGGGAAATCGCCAACTTTACTGGCCATTCACAGGTTGTTCCTGTTCCATGACTATTCGTATTCAGGGGCATGGGGATGCACAGAAATAGGATCATGCATAAATAGTGCCTTTACATAATATGAATTAGGAAGCAAGAGGTCTAATATGTAGGACTACAGGGAGAGGTATGCAGCCCGTTTCATCGTAGTGGCTTGGGAGTTCCCACTCTGGGGAAAAAGAAGAGTACTAGTTTGTGACAAGATAGGCAAGGAGGCTCAAGAGGTTGTGGATTAGACAAAGATAATGGCATTGGCCTTCGAGGGGACGTGGACACGACACATCACGAGACGGCGTGACATGATATGATATGATATTATAGTCTATATTCATGATATGATGCTTGGCCTGCCGATCTTTCTTGATGCAGAACAACTGAGCTACAACTCCGGACTTAAATTAATAGTATGTCCAAGCTCACAAACAAAAGGTATCATCCAGTGACTTGTTGGGATGAGCCGTTTAAGGGTCACTTGCATAGTTTTCCATAGTGCAATATAGCTTGTGTGATGGTTCACATTCACGTCAGCAAAAGAGTCTCGTTGGCTGCCCTGAAAGTCATGGCTGAGATAGAGGCTGGCACAAAACCCTTGGACCCTTTTTTTTTTTTTTTTTT
>JABFFG010000540.1:0-20541 GCA_013623685.1 Fusarium transvaalense
TCCCTGAGGATACCGACTCGCCCACTGGCCCCCCTGCCCCATCCCCAGCTTTCAAGAAGGCTGAGTAAGTTCGAGATATAAATCATTCGAGCGCTATATTGGAGAGAGAGCCGTCTGCGCAGCATGGCCAGTAATTGCTGGTCATATACGCTGCTGCCAGGGCCTTGCAGGAGGAGGAATACTAGGAGACCTTGAGGCAAGGCGAGGATTGGGTTGTGACAAGCAATGCGATTCATTCGGGCAATACTAGTCTTGAAGCCAAGGATATTGGTTATGAGACAGTACGATAATCCGTGATGGGGGGGATAAGGACGACAACGATATAGGCTCAGGGCGATC
Organism: Fusarium transvaalense; assembly: GCA_013623685.1. Classification (NCBI taxonomy): domain Eukaryota; kingdom Fungi; phylum Ascomycota; class Sordariomycetes; order Hypocreales; family Nectriaceae; genus Fusarium; species Fusarium transvaalense. Next base: position 340 of record JABFFG010000540.1, read on the forward strand.
GCAGCAGGGCGCGAAGAAAAAGCGGCACTCAACTCTACCAGACACTTGATCAATTCCTTTGGATTTGTTTTTTTAATGCATTCTCAGCAAACCCATCACAACATATCTATCCGCACGAGACCCATCATCATTACCCTCATCATGTTGGGGGCCTGTAAGGGGATACAGGCCTTGACCAACTGTGTACCATTGTACTTTAGGTGATAGAACTGTAAAAAAAAGACTACTTTGATGACTGAACAAGCCAAGAAAAAGGGTGACTTTGAAGGTGATGTGTTTGTATGACTTGACTCAGGGGTTACAATAGGCAATGTATGAAGCCAGACATGCAGACGGGAACTAGAAAGCAAATAGAAAGAAAGAAGAAGTGACGGTCCCTAGGAATCGCGAACCTAGTACCTATAATGGAGTACCGATACTGTGCTTTTGCTACATAACGTTAGTACCTCCATCAACAACATAGAGATGGATATCGGGGAGCCGGAAGCCGGAGTTGATGCAAGAATCTCAGTCGTTGATTGGTCTAGAAAGTTCCCATCGGCCGACCCTCCAAAATTCGGAGGCTCTGCTCCTGTCAAAGACAATGGAAGACACAAGGCAACACAACGTTGCAGAAGTTATAACAGAAAAGGGTAATAAACTTTGGCTTTTTGGCAAGGTTAACAAGGATAAGAACTGGGGCAGGGTCTAGGTCAATTGTCAAGTCCGATACCCCTGCTCATTGTAATTCGAGTCATGTTACGAGATCTTTTTTAACGTCAGAATATCTCTATGTGTTTCTGTCTACCTATATTATGGTGGTTGTTTTATTAACTTGTTTTCAACAGAGACATAGAAGCCCGTCACCAAGTCGGCCAGACTTTTATATTCACTTTTCCTAGTATCTTGCCTGTACCTACATGTTTATAGACCCGGATATAATTATCCATCGTCACTACATGCACATCATTTACTTGTTCATGTTTTGATTGGTCACTAAAGTGTCGGGATTGCATCACTTCAATGGGCTTGATAGGGTCCTCCAGGCTGTTACATCACAGGAAAAAGTACCCGAACCAAACAACAACAAAGTTACAAACGAGCGATTCATTTCCTAGTCTTAGGGGACTTTTTCTCGGGTACATACAAGCGGCATTTTTCCTCTCTCTCTCTTTCTTTTTCTCTAAACCTCGTACAAATTGATCAGTTAATTTTTTTCTTATCCGTCTCATTTTTATCTATGTTGCATTTTTGAGACTTGCTCAATTGATCTTCATTCGCTTCTCTTAGGCTTGTAGCAAGTCAGACTATCTTATCTAGGTACTGCCGACAGCTATCACAGTACTACTCTACGGATCTTGGGTAAGCAGCCTTTTGACAGGGATGTTGAGGTACTGCAGTCCTCACTGGGTGGAGTACAGTATCCTTCTTTCTACTTTCTACCGGCAGACGTAGACTAATAAGTTAGATGAACCTGGGTGGCCTAAGTTGAGGAACCCTTGCACTGCATCCATCTCCTCGGGGGCACTTGACCGACTTTAACCAATCTACTCTGCTCTTCATATGTATATCCATATATATACAATAGGTACATAAACTTGTATTCCATCGCTCTCTTTCCACCATCTACTCCAACCCATATTGGTTGATCTTGGAGTAGAAGCAAGCCACTTTGTTGGACAACTACGACGCTATACACTATTAAAACCTACCAGCCAAATCAACTTGGTTTTATCGTCTCTGGAGAATATTATCCATGCCTTCAGCCTCGACGGGGCACGAAAGAGCCCATCACCATGACATGGCTTCGCCTCAGCCGAAGAGGGATTCTTGGTGGAAGATTCACCTCTTCCGAGGCATGATCAAAGATGTCCGTCGAAGACTCCCATACTACGTGAGCGACTGGACCGATGCCTGGGATTATCGAGTTGTTCCTGCTACTATCTACATGTACTTTGCCAAGTGAGTCTCCCCATCCGCCCTTCTTCTTTCTCTAGCACCTTCATATTTATCTCCCAAAAACTCTTCAAGTTGGAGACGCATACATGACGTTAGGGTGATCGCATAAACTGACACATTCTCCCAAAAGCATCTTGCCTGCGTTGGCATTCTCCCTCGACATGTTCCAAAAGACAGGTTCAAACTATGGCGTTAACGAGGTTCTTCTTTCGTCTGTACTGGGAGCGGTTGTATTCTCCCTCTTTGCTGTGCAGCCACTAGTTATTGTGGGCGTGACGGGTAATTTGACCTCTGTCCAACTGCAAAGCACTGACTGTCTAACCACTCCATCACAGGTCCTATCACCGTCTTCAATTAGTAAGACTTATATGAATACGGAATCATACTAGAAAGAAAACTAACCTGTTTCAAGTACCGTCTATGATATCATGAAGCCTACGGGCGTCAACTACATCGGTTTCATGTGCTGGATTGGCATGTGAGTTACTATTATACTCATGATATAAAAGCTGTACTGACTAGATCAGATGGTCACTCATCCTTCATTGGATCCTCGCTATAACAAACTCTTGCAACTGGCTTCGGTGGGTCACACGCTTCCCCTGCGACATCTTCGGCTTCTACGTCGCTTTCATCTATCTCCAGAAAGGAGTCCAAGTCCTCGAGCACCTTGGTAGAGGACAAGAGTTCTACCTGTCCATTGTCGCAGCCCTACTCGTCTTCATGGTTGCATATATCTGCGGTGAACTCGGTGGTAGCAGTCTCTTTAGGCACCCTTTTCGCGTCTTTCTGAAGGATTACGGCACACCCTTGACCATTATCTTCTTCACTGGCTTTGTCCACTTCGGTCGTATGCAAGAGGTCAACCTTGAAGTTTTGCCTACTGGTATCGCTTTCGAACCCACCAGTGGCCGAGACTGGCTCGTCAACTTTTGGGATTTGAACGTTGGCGATATCTTCTTAGCCCTGCCCTTTGCAGTTCTTTTGACCATCCTCTTCTGGTTCGACCACAATGGTGAGTCCCATGGTATCGACATATCGTAATATCATGGCTAACAATAACAGTTTCTTCACTGATCGCTCAAGGTAGTGAATTCCCTCTTCGAAAGCCCGCTGGTTTTCACTGGGATATCTTCCTCCTCGGCCTAACAACCGGTGTTGCTGGAATTCTCGGTCTCCCATTCCCTAATGGGCTCATTCCCCAAGCTCCCTTCCATACTGAGTCTCTCTGCGTCACTAAAGCTGTCAAAGAGGATGACTCGGACGGTGACCCAAGAGATGGGGGTTACTCTTTCGAAGCCACACATGTCGTCGAGCAACGCGTCTCCAATATTGCCCAAGGCCTTCTCACCCTGGGCACCATGACTGGTCCTCTTCTAGTGGTTCTCCATCTCATTCCCCATGGAGTCCTCGCAGGTCTATTCTTTATCATGGGTTTTCAGGCTCTCCAGGGCAACGGTATTACTGCCAAGCTCGTCTTCCTGGCTCGAGACCGCGCTCTCACACCTGCTTCTAACCCCTTGCTTCGAATCCGTCGGCGCGCAGCTATCTGGTACTTCGTCCTTATCGAGCTCATCAGCTTTGGCGCCACTTTTGCCATCACTCAGACTGTCGCTGCTGTAGGCTTCCCAGTTTTTATCTTCGCTCTCATCCCCATACGCGCTCTTGTCCTTCCTTATATCTTCTCTACTGAGGAGCTTTCTCTTCTTGATGAGCCTACGGCTTCCGACTTCATCATGGAAGGCATCGGTGGATCGTGGGGCGGCAAGGACGAAGAGAAACCCGCTTCGGACCAGAGCGACCCTCACCAACGGGCAGAGTACCACGATAGTGTACTTGCGCATCGCGGTGTGCCGAGGAAGAGCCAGGAGGATCTTGCCGAGCTCGGACATGTACAGTCTGGACGAAGCACGGGGACCAGAAGAAGAAGCTTGGAGAGACGACCTCAAAGACATTCAGACGTGTAGAGCATTCCACACATCGTCACGTATATAGAAGACGAATTTAGCTACATAAAGGCTCTTTAGGATATACCATGGGTTTAATCGCACACGTCGGATAATACGAACGAGAGATAATGAAGACATCAGATGAATAGAACAGATTGTGCTAGTGATACACTTAAAAGTCACTATTGAGGTCAACAAAGGCCACGGGAGTGTTGACAATACAGCATGGCTTGGGTATAAGGAAAAGGGTTAGGTGGACAACTAATATCCAATAAGTTCTTTTCTCTTGACAAAGTCTGATGGTATCATTAATTAATCTAACCCTATGCAATGCCTTGCCTAAATTCTACATATAATACAAGCCGCTCAGACGCCATCATCTCTTTATATGCTTGCTACCCCTACTCATCATCATCATCATCGTCCAGCAAGAACCCATGGTGAACCCGGCGTCTTCCAGAAACAGCAGGTAGATCGTCATCATCGTCTTCTCCCTTGTTATCCGTTCCGCCCATTTCCTCATCCTCGTCAGGCTGTGTCCTCTCCTCACTAACACGTCTCCTCTTTCGACTCTCGCCATCACTACCGTCTGGCAATGTTTTATCTATCTCTTCTTCTGGGAGAGTGCCATTCATTGCCCTACGAATAAAATCTGAGCCATCATCCTCTATATCCTCGTCATCCTCGTCATCATCTGTACTAGCAGTTGAATCTTCTTCATCGCTCGATTCGCTTTCAGTAGCTGCGCGCTTTCTTAGGACCTTTTTCGCAGGCGCCTGCGTTGCAGCGATACTCTGAGCAAGAAGTTTGACTGGGGCACGTTTTGCTTGCTCGCGTTCTTTAGCGTAGAAAATCGCATCAGCCTCCGAGTCAGTTTCATCGTCTTCCTTCCTGACAATTTCGGTTGATTTGGCTTTCAAGAACTTCTCTTTGTTACGTTTGCGCTTCTCTTTACTCCTTGCTTTCTTTTCCTCCTCTGTGAGCTTTCTGCGGGGCTTTCTTTTCTTGGGCGACTTCTTGGGCTGATCATCGTCGTCGATGACTTTGCGCACTGTAGGGCCGCTCATTCTGTACATTCCGCCGTCATCGTCGCTTTCACCGTCGTCATCGAAAGCTGCCTTTTGGCGTGGAACAGTTTTGCGTTTTAGCTGGTGCTCTGCGAGAACACCTTCCTCGAACGTCGGTGGGCTGAACTCGGCTTGGTTGATATAGTGGATAGCGTCTTTGAGAGCATCTGCTGACACTTCTGAAGGTATAATCCAAACAGATTCAGTCGTCTCATCTGCAGCTGAACCTAGAAGTTTGATGCCAGCGAGGTTCATCAGAAGTCGCATATGGGAGTTCTTGAACATGGCAGTCCGGCGGTCCTTATCATCCGGACGAACAACTGGGTTTTGTTAGTGAATGATGCATGTTGGGAATTTGAATAGACTTGCAGAAGGTAGGGGGCAGCTTCGGTCCAGACTCTGCTGGTTGTTCTTCAGGATCCTCTGTCGGAGGTTCAATCGAAGCCCTTGCCTCTTCGGCAACCGCAAAAGCTCGACGTTCGCTCTCGGCCTCACCAAGAATCTTTTTGATCCAAGTCACATGATTTGCTTGATTCTTGTCTAGCATAGCACCCACTACGATAGCAATTTGTTGGTCCAATTCTTCGGTATTCTTGAAAGTCAGCTCAGCACCAGGCTTGGCTTTGTTGACTGTGGCAACCGTCTGCCTTTCATAACCATACTCAAGAAAGAAAGCAGTGCTTCCTGCTTTACTGAAAAGCATCTCTACCAGAAGCTCAGGGCGTTGCTCAAGCTTCTTGAAGCATTTTCGAAGGATTTGCTTTACTAGCTCTTCCCACTCCTTGTACATGTTAGAAGACTTGTCAAGCGCAGCCGGGCCTTTAATCATGTTGTAAAAGAGGTGGATGATGTCCACACGGAACAACATAACACTGGCTTCTGACTTGAAAGCTATACGGTAGAAGTATCGGTGGGCTCGCTTCAGTTGTGCATCGGTCATATCGCGGTAGTATTTCGTAAAGGCGACAAATGTGTCAACCACACTCTGAGGTGTAAAACGATTGGCAAAGCGGTGAAAATCGAATTTGCGTTCTTTGGTGGTCTTCTCGGCAGATGCAGCGTCATTGTCTGAACCATCGTTCTCGTCATTATCATTCTCCACGCCTGCAGCGTCTTGTGCTGCCTTCTTCCTTCGTCGAGTGCGCTGCCGCGAACGAACTTGCATGTCGATGTTCTGTTTGGAGTACGATTCGAGAATACGGAGAAAGTGATGTACGAGTTCCGTGGCAGCGTCGAGATAGTTGAAGCCTTGGTCTTTGTAGTTTCTGATGATGTTTGCAATTGCGTCGTGGGTTGCTTCTTCATAGAACAGACGGCTGAGCACGTTCTCGGCGATCTCCTCGTCGTCTTCATTACCCGATGCAGACATTTCCTGAACAGTGAGAAGAATTTGAGTGAAGCAACGCATGATGGCTGTCAATTCGAACCAGTCCTTCATCTCAATTGACTCGTGGAGGGCTTTTGTAAGTGTGATAAACATTTCCTGGTTAAGAACACCGGCAATGAGATTGAAGCTGCTGACATCCTCCCTAGTGTTCTTTCCGCTTGGTTTTTTTGCTTTACGTCTCATGCGCTCGGCTTCCAGAAACCACGATACTAGATAGAAGAACTGGCGGCGATGGTAGGGCATGACATGTGGCGCTTCTCGGTCGATTGTCTTGCGGACGTGTTGGAAAAGGGGGTTGAATCCTGAGTCGAGGAAGTCCTCGACAAACGATCGCAGTTGGTCGTAGGCACGAGAGTTCAACTTGGCTGGCAGTCCGAGATCCTTATCATCTTTGGTAGCCTTTCGTGGGCGACGAGGAGGTCGATAAGTCTTTGAGCTATCCATCTTCTCGTTTCTCAATGACGCATCGGCCAGCGCATCCTGCCCTGAAAGCGACGACATCTTGCCATCCTCTCGCTTCACCCAAATCATTGTGCCAAATCGGTTATGACGAGTGGGCCCCTTTCGATTGTATGCCTTCAGCATAGACTCTTCCTTGCTCATCATGCTGGCCAGCTCTCCGGCCTTGGCCTTGCTCAGCTGACGCTCGTTCATGAAAAGCTTCTCCGAGTCAACTTGCTTCACCAAGTGGTATATGACCTCCATGACGGTCGTGTCCTCGGTTCGAAAATCGTCTCCCATGTTGGAAGCGAGGGTCAGGAGCACGAGAAAGATGTCCTGGTATGAGAATGCATCGATAGTAGCAGATCGTGATATCTGGGACTCGTCTCCTTCGTATTTGACATCGGGCGGAGGCTCTATCATGGCAACATTTCGGAGGAAGAACAAGACAAGCTTGATGATACCTGAATCGCGTTGCGTTCGATCACCTATTGGAATAGCCATGGAAGGAAGTGCCACTCGTACAGCTGTGTGAAGTATGCGAGCTCCATCGAAGTTGATGATAGCTCGCTTGTATCCGACCTGCGCCAGCTGCAAGACAGGCATGTGTCGATGGTGGTTGACCGTCATACGTTCTCTGTCTTTCTCCATGGGCCAAGTGAGGGGCACCATGAGTTCGAAGCAGGCAAGGGCTATTTTGGCTTTGAACTTGCTGTCCATGGCGTTTTCGGGCCATGTCGCAAGAATGGGGAGCAAGTCACCCTCGATTAGGTTCGCTTCGTAGATGCATCGCGCAACGTCCATGCGGTTCGTCTTTTCGTCGTAGAAGCGTATCCATCGTTTGAGATCACGGAGTACCTCGAGGGCGTCGTCTCCGAGTTGATAACGACCATCATCGTCGACACTGACACCTCCAAGCTATAATTGAGTGTAAGAATGTTGACCTTCTAGACGTACATTGGGCTTTAGGGAGAAACTTACTGCAGAGACAAGACTGCTGATGTGCGCTCGCACTTCAGGGTGCACAATATCCGTTGACCCGTCTGCCAACTCCATGATTGCGTATCAGTAGTAGCAACAGACAAGAAACTGTCTGTCTCTATTCACATGTCGTGGGGTTGTGCTGCCTCGACAACAGAGAAAACAACGAGTCCCACCACTACCTAGTACTTTCCTACGCGCTTAGACGCGTCTTACAGGACGTGTTTAATTAACGCGAGATCAGATAAGAGCTGATAAGATAAGGCATATCTTTCGGCAATTGATAAGAGGGACCGTCGGCTTGGAGCCGAGGTTACCCGCAAATATGATGGCATGAGCCGTTCGGCGTCGGCGTAGCTACTAACGTCCCCATGGGGGAACTTATTAACAGTGAACTCGAATCGAAGCTTGTTATTTCTCTGAATTCCTGAACAGATTCTTCAAAAAATGGCTGCCTCAATTCTTCGAATGCGCTCCTTGACAGCTGCACGCCAAGTGCGCTGCTTCAGCTCTTCACCTCGCCAATATGCTGCTGCAGAAGTCAAGAAGCTTGGTGTCATCGGCGCTGGTCAGATGGTGAGTTGCATGTGAAAGACGTTGTTTGTATGAATGTGACTTACTAACAAACACCACAATAGGGATTGGGAATTGCTCTCGTTGCGGCTCAAAGGGCACAGGTCCCTGTTACCTTGATTGATACAACAGATAAGGCGTTGGACAAGGGCATCGCCTTTGCCGAGAAGCTCCTTGCAAAGGATGTCTCCAAGTCAAGAATCACACAGGAGCAGGCTGATAAAGCACGCTCTCTGCTCTCGACCAGCACCAAGATGGAGGACCTCTCCTCTGCAGACATGGTCATTGAGGCTGTTCCTGAGCTACCTAGTCTCAAGTTTGACATCTTCAGCAAGCTGGCTCAGATCTGCCCGAAGCATGCTATTCTTGCCACAAATACTTCTTCCATCTCCATCACCCGCATCGCCGCTGCAACTACCACAGACCCTACCGACACATCTGCCTCATCCCGTGTTGTGTCTACTCACTTCATGAACCCCGTCCCTGTGCAAAAGGGTGTTGAGATCATCAGCGGCCTGCAGACCAGTCAGGACACACTTGATACTGCTATCGAGTTCTGCAAACGCATGGGTAAGATCACTTCCGTGTCTGCCGACTCGCCTGGCTTCCTCGCCAACCGCATCCTCATGCCTTACATCAACGAGGCCATTATCTGTCTCGAGACCAACGTTGGAGACCGTGACTCTATCGATGCCATCATGAAGAACGGCACAAATGTGCCCATGGGTCCTCTTCAGCTTGCTGATTTTATCGGCCTCGACACATGTCTTTCTATCATGAAGGTTCTGTACGAGGAGACTGCCGATTCCAAGTACAGACCGAGTGTTTTGCTGAAGAACATGGTGAACGCTGGATGGTATGGAAAGAAGAGCGGCAAGGGCTTTTATGACTATTAAATTTAAGTATATCATATCACACCATATCTAAGCGGTAGTAAGTAATCATATTGATAAACCAACTGATGTACCCTACCCTATATTGTGGCTGAATGAAGAAGGGAAAAAGTAAATAACAATCAAACGACTATATTATTTAATTTAGTCGAAATGAAAGCTTACCAGTACCAATATAATAGAGTTTGGCATATAATAACTGTCTATCTGGCTGTCGGTATATCGTCAGGTGTCTTTGACTAACGACTTCAACGTGGGATATCACGATTCAGACTTTCAACTGATGTCATGGAACTAACATAGCATCACGTTCAACATTAGGCCCCGAAATGAAACACAACTCCAAGTTGAGCCTCGAGGTGTATCTTCCTTCACCGCTTGTATCAATTCCGTGGAACATGTGGTCCTTGCTGAAGAAATCTACAACAATCTAACAAGCTCTCTATGAAACTCAGGCCAACAAGATCGTGTCTCAGCTGATCATCTATCGCAATATGCTACGCTGGACATAAATTGGAAATAACCCTAGGAGCATGTCACCTCCCTGTTACTATGCACTTGTCACAGTCATGTGGCTCAAGAGCTGAGGCCAGCTTTTGGAGGTCCGAACGCGCAGAGCGAAAGATAATGCCTGCGGGCGTCGGCACGTTCGTTCTATTTTCTATGTAGGTGCTCACCGTACTATAATCCCGAAGGGATGGCAAGTACTAAATCAATAGTCTGATGTGGAGGAAACAACCTAGACTCTTGTTTTAGTATCACCTATTAATTAATTAATCAATTGATTACTGTGTGAACCAAGCAAGGTCCACAAGGCGACAAGGCTAAAAGATCAAAGCTCGAAACAAAGTCCGAGTCACATCATCCAACCGCACCATCATTCTTAGAGTCTGAAACTGTCCGTTCGTTTGTGCTCGGACAGGTTTCCATACCTTCACTACCCTCTCATCTAGGTATCTATCGTTTACTTTGTTTCGTATCGCATCTGTCCACTGGTCTACTATAGTAACTGGAGTGGGTAGTTAGTCCCTGAGCTTTCGTCCCATTCCGGTAACTCAATCGCCAGTCCTCTTTGGAAACTTCTACTAGTCTGGGACTATATCCTCGGGATGACCGAAGATCGCATATCTTGTTTCTCAGTAGATGAAACCATATACTGTTGGGGTTAGTGAACCAGATAGAACGACGAGGGTGGGAAGAAGACGTCTTATCCCCACAAGGCCGAGAGAGGAGCATGGGCTTTTTGGTCAACAAGCGTGAGCCTCTCTCTTTCAGATCCATGTCAACGATTTGGCGATGCAACGCTGAGCTCTGTATAACCCTCAAGTGATGCAGTTGATCTTGATGTGTTGAGGTGAGAGAGGCAAGAAGTAAGAGGCAGTGCAGCCAGACTCGGTCATATGTTATCGCGTCAAGAGCCCGCTTGAGACAAGCTTGCGAGTTGCAGATTTTCACAGCTCCAAGCATTCGTATCGACTCCAATAAGGAAAACTCTGTCTTTGCGGCAAAAGAAAGTTACGAGACAGATCATAGATTCCTAAATCGCCGTTGGCCCAATCGATAAGTCCCAAGGCAGCCTCGACAAGGACAGGCCTGATATGTAGGTGTATCTTTTTACCCGCTGTGGACAAGTTGACCTGCAGGACTAAAAGACTAGAAATCCTGATACAATGGCGTGCGGAGCATTTGGCGTGCTTTCTTTTCTTTTTTTCCTTTCTTTTTATTTTGCCTGCCGAGGTTCGATTCTTCTTCGTCATGAATAGGAAATGCACCACCGTTGGTTTGTTTCTTTGTGCGAAGATGATACAGTGACTTAGGACGAAAGGATATTGTTGTAACTAGACAGTCACATCTCGATAACTTTTGAGTGCTATATCTTACAAAGGTTAGTGAGGGTCCCATGTGAGCCACACAAGAGTCGTTTCATTAAACTTGGCTCAGTATTTGCGGTACAGATAGATACATGCCTACCTAGATAGTATAAAGAACACGCCTGCCAAGCTGTACGCATCGACCGGAGCTTGCAAGACCAGATCCCTATGGCTAAAGAGGATGTGCACTAATTTCAGTACCTGTCTGCAAAAGATTCAGGCCCGACGGACCGGAAAGGCGGTCATTGCACTGTCAATGACAACGATGATTCTACTGCTTTCAGGAAGCGGTCAGGCAGTTGTGATAGAAAGTGAATCTGGCTTCTCCATACTGGACGGGTTGAATCTGTATGCTAACTGATTAGGCCCCGTTCTTGTAAGTTTCGCACTGATACACACCATAGTCTGATAGCGCAGGGATCGCATAATGTCCGCCGTCAGTTGGTTGTCACTCACTCACTCACTCACTCACTATACACTTCCTAGAGTCTGATTCTCCATATTGAAAGGGAACCCTGATCAGGCTACAGTCGCGCCTTCAGCATATCAAAAGCAAAAAAACGATCAAAAAAAAATGAACAAAAAGAAAACTGTGTATCAGCAAGCCTTAGTCTAGTTGGTAGTGGATATGAGATTAGACCTGCCAATCGAATCCTGCTCTGAATTTGGAAGTAAATGTTCTGTTCCTTTCCTTGGGATTTCGCGCAGGGTTCCAGGAACCGGGAATGAACAGGGTAGGTACAATAAGAAACAGAAAAAACTCATTATTGGATTGGTAACCTGATCAAAGTATACCGCCTCTTGTTTCTAAATAGAAGTAACAGCCAAACTCTGAATTACCATGACATTGCCTCTCCTGAAAAAATTGAGGCAGGACCGGGTAAGGTTGCAATATTAACCAAAATCTGCCAACTTGGCGATGGATGCGACTGGCTGATCAGATGCCTAGGGTCGTGTGTCGTGTGGGTTGCAGGATACGAGAGCAACAAGATCCGGCATGGAGAAATAGGCATCATAATATACCGTCTGCCAGGCTGCCAGAGAAGGCGGGAGCCAGGGCTAGTGGATGATCGATATGGGGTTGTTGGTGGGCCAGAGTAGCATTTTGACTCCAGATGATAATGCTTGATCCTTAACATATATGTCCGTTTTTTCAGATCTGGTCAGTATAGCGAGTACATAGTATGTATGTAGAGGAGAGGAGAGGGGTTGAGCAACCAAGAGTCATGACGATCTTGAAGATTACCCAGCGCACAGGTATCTCGAAGATGAGAGATGGCTACGTGCTTTTGAAACCCTGTACCTAGGTTACTTTGATGGATTTCTTACTATCTGAGCAAGTATCCTCGGTAGTGTCCACACCACTGATTCTCAATGTAAACAGCTGCAAGAATGATGCAATGCCACTCAAATGCGTGCATTTAGGAAACCTCTGTCTTGACAACCTGCATAATGAGCCAAGTTGAAGAATTGGGAAGCAGATGTCATTGCCGCGACGACTTTTGAATCTGCGTTCCGCTTCGCAGAATTTGCCTTTATCAAGAAAGCGTTGTCAAATTCCGTTACCAGATCAGGGAATTCAGACGAGTAAGAACAAGGGCGCAATATTATAGCCGGGATAAAGTTCTGGAAGGAGAGGAATCCATTTTATAGCCCTGGTCGATATGCCAGTGAGACCCATGGCGAGCACGACGTGGCAGGAAGGCCCTACATGTAGCAAGTCGATCAAACAGAGACCACAACGTTGGATAGCACATCCGTAGTTGACGGTAACTCTTGGCTATGGAATAGAAGAAGCGTCCTGTGTATTGTGGCCGTTAGTCACAGCGCCTGTTTGCCATCGGTTATGCAACCTGTGTATTCTGCTCTCCGATCCTTTCGGTTTCTGATTCAATAGAGCTCATAAGGACGATCGCATGTAGAAGAGCTATAGGGCTTGGCCCATCGAGAAAAATAAGAGCATGGCCACTCATCAGTCAGTCAGTGGATGATCGATCATATCCTCAGATCGTGGATCCTCATCTCCCACCAAGTTCTCCGACAGCGCTTCTTGATCTCGAAAGGTAGTTAGCGATTGAGGTTCAGGGATGCGTGTTGGAGAGCCCCATTTGCGAGGAGGCGGAGGTGCCGGTCCTGAAATCTGGGGACCAGAAGGGGCGTGTCTGTAACAAATGTCTCTTTGCAGTAGTTGCAGTGCGTGAATTGCCGCTTTAGTACGGCAATCAAATCTGGGCTGACGAATGAACCCCTACGGTACTCTGCAGAAACCATCGTAGTAAGTCCTTCACCATGATATCCTGAGCCTTACATGACCCGTCCTGATGGGAATGGTATCTCTATAATCATGGAATCCCACGTCGTAAACGTTCCCCACAAGCGCATGTCTGACAAAGGGCTTGTTTACGAGCCCCTTCATTCCTTGAAGCAAAGTTTGGTATACCTGCGAGAAGATGCATCGAGCCGACTGGATACCGTGCGAACGGGAATGGTATTCCGACAAGGACGAAGGTTTCTCGATCCCCGCCAAGGAACACCGCCCTCAGCAATTGTGCTCGCCACCCAACAATGATCATTCGCTGTTGATCAAGGTTGTACTCTGGCAGAGTTCGGTTCGGTTGGTGGCAGAGTGGTGTACCATGATGCGCTCGAAATAGTCAGGCTGAATGTATTATCCTCAGCGGCTGTACTGCGAGCTAGTAGTTTGTGCCATGGTTCTTCACATCGTGCAGCTGGACTGGTCAAGCTGTGTTACAAATCAACATTTACCGTTTGAGCAGTATGAAAATTGAGAAAGAGCTTTCATTAATGACGTACTGGAGTCCGCGTTTGAATCTAGCTACCATCCCGCTCGCGATCTTGCGCTCAGAATGGCAACTGTTGGCACCCTCCTGTGATAGGAACCCGTGGATAAATTAAAGACTTTCCATGCATCCCCTCATCTCCTGGCTGAAGGTTATTTTAGCCCAAGAACATGAGACATATGACAACACTGTGGATTTCCGTGGGGATAGAGAGAGCGGCAGATTGGGGTTGGACGACGACGGTATATCCAAAAAATCAATACCACCCGTGAAAGTCAACAAGGCTCAAGAAATATGGTTGAGGTTCAATCTTAAGCAGTAATTACAGTACCTTGTATTAGGCAGGAAAGGTGGATGCTGGAAACAGTCTCAAGGTCTTCGGGTTTTACAGTTGTTATTGACAAAGGGCTCGTCTCAGTCTCCCATCAAAGCTTTGTTTTGGGACGACACATATATGCTGGGGAAAAAAATTCCCGTGTTGATTGTCTTGAGAAAGAGAACGGACCATTGCAAGTGAGCATCTGTGATGAAGTTTCCTCGATCACGTCGGCAAAAGCGCTAGTTCATGACGGGTGTATCTATGTTCTGAAGCTCAGGCGTAGGTGAAGGATGAAACGTCTAGATTCGGGCTTGCTGGGTTATGGCCGACCCCTGATCCTAGCTGTACCGCCACCCGATGAGTAGTTTCGCATTAGACGGGGTGGGTGTTGTCTGTGGTTGCCCGCCAGAAGAGGCCGTAGTTTTGCGTGTTGTACTTTATGTGAGAATAATTGGGAATAAAAAGAGGTTGCTACCTGATGAACGAACTGCATACAGTGCCTACCTACCCACTCAACCTGAGGCTCTGCTGCAACTGCCAAAATAGAATAGAGCAAGCGGCCTGCCATTTGTTGTCAGGTAAGGATGGACGAAACAGGAAGCCCACCAGGCTGCTAAACTTAGATTGGAAGGGATGTATTGCCTAACAGCAGGAATAGCAGGAACAGCCCATGGAATGAATGATCGGCAGTTGGCCGTTTAGCTTCCCCTTTCCAGGTGATTGATTACCTATGTACGTTGGGAAGGTACGGTAGGCTGAACTGAACTGAACCTACCTACCTACCTACTGTACCTACCTTAGTGCCTGGGTACCTACCGTCCGTACCGTAGGGTGTGTGACGTTTAGTTGGTCGGTCATACTTTCCTACAACTACCAAATCTTTAATCGAGGAATGTCCACTATGGAAAGATTCATCAATGCATGGAAACAATCAACTCCAAGAAGACACCAATCAGTGCTATACATTAATAATTTGAAACACCAACTGTGTCCTTGGTATAAGGCTTCGGTAGGTCATTGGACTGATCAAGGTTTTGACTTTTAAAAGCTTATACCTGTCGAATGAAACGATATCTACTGATGTAACTAAGCAGGGACTAACACAACCAATCTTCAATGTCAAGAAGCACCTCTCTCATCAGGAACAACTACTAGGCTACCTTAGTACTTTTACTGTGCGCTGTTCCTCCGACGGAAAATTAAGGTTGAATCATCGCGAAGTGGGCGTTGAATTCCCGCTTGTTTCATCGTGCATTGACCTTGGCAGCTTGGATATCAACACGAATGATCGCCCGCGACAACCAGAACTCAACAAAACACCATGCCGGGTTTCCCTTTCGAAATTTAGGTGATCCCAAGGGCACACTGCCCATCTCCAGAAATAGAAATTATTGTGCTCCTCGACGGGATTCCCATGCTTCAAAAAAGGGCTGAGGCCTTTATCTGCGGCATCGTGATGCTATTGTCATCCAGCTTCGAGCTCCAAAGCCTTCGCCACACACATCAACAGTCCTACTGAATGCGTACAGTATTCTGTCGCAGTAGATCTCTATACGTGGGATCAGTCCGGGGTTATCCTTGGACATTTCAAATCCCGCACAGCAAGATACATGTCTTTTGTCCTTGTTGCTCATCAGCGTCTCCATAGCCTCGCTCAACCTCGGCCTTGGAATAGAAGCATAACGTGTCAGACTGTGTCGAGAAGAGTCGGCACATGTCGGGCCACTCTTCATGGCCGGCTCTAGCTGGTTTTTGCCTTGCCTTGCGAATATCCTCTTATCAAGAAATGTTTACGTCACGTTCAACAGTGTCTTATTTTGGGCTTCACCCACACTCTCTGGCTACCAGATATGTGCAGATGTGTGGGTTTGATACGTTGCCTCGCTTCAGGTCGCTTCGTACCAGCACACGACCCAGCAGCCTTGTTACATATCTCACAGGGAAGAGGACGATCATCCTTACGATCTTCCCTTATGCTATCCACTTTGTTGCTGTACGATATGTGTGTACATGTACGCTACAGGCGTTCCTGACTATGCCCCTCATCTCGTCTTGACCATTTGCTCTTCCCTCCCATTCAAACGATATCCCTGCACTCTACCCAAATATGCTTTCACCTCGAGACCCTTACAATCTTGCAGAACCAGTCAGATTCTGTACAAGATTTCACACCCCAGCCCAGTTCACATGGGTGTAGTACACCCCCTCTAATCCTTGCATAGATATGATTGGCCCGTTCCGCTGAAGCCGCGACAACGGTTATGCGCAACATGCACTAAACCGCAACGTCGACACAAGTTCAAGATGACGAAGGATCAATGCAGTTTTCACAAAAACCTGGCTGGTGCTGTACCCTTGGTTGACACTCACTCCGGCTTGGTTGTGTACCGTGATCTATCTATTGTATTCGTGCCGAGCCTCGTTGGGAATGACGGGCAGGCACTCTGTTTCTATTGTGACCCGTACGTCTCTGTTTCATCAAATATCAGACATGCTTCTGCCCCATAGATAAATGTTGACAGAGAAGACTGGACGGTGCTATTATCTACAGTTCTCTCATATGAGCATCAAAAACTGACTGATGGTTCGAATTGCCATACCTATTTAGGTTTCCCACACAGCTTAGAATCGCCATGCCACATGCATTTGACAGACCCTGTTTGTCCGTCAACCTACCATGAGCAAATTGACGGATCAATCCACAAGGATTCTTGGCTACTTTTTCTCCAAGCTAGCAAGTATAATTACATACAAAGACAAGAGAGTGGGTAAAAAGTCTCCCACAATATGGAGCCTTACTAGAGCACCAACGAGCATAGACACACAACGCTTCGCTGAGTTGTACGCCAGGTACCAGACCAGATATCCTCCCCCCCACCACTTGTTAGTCGTTGCAGTTTCCACTCTTTGTACAGGCCCCAGGGTGCGTCTGCATGTAGCACCTTTTTATTTTATTTTGTTTTTCTACACCTTACATGACAGGGAGATGCCTCCAAATTTGACCTTGCTCATACCCCTGGGCAAGGACATGGTCAGCCACGGCTTTTCGTGGACCTCACCCCACCATGAGGCGTGTCCTTGCTTGTCATCTTGGACTCATATATCCTTCCCAAGCCCGACTTCAAAGTGAATCATGACTTCGATATCATTCCTTCTATCCCAAGATATATCGACTTGGTCATCTTTCGAGCTACGTTTTATGTGCTTGTCCCTTCTTTTCATCATCTAGTCCATTCGTTTCAAAGTCTCTTACGAACCAACCTCACCATCAAACCGATCTTTACTTCTCATGCTTGTTTCTTGAGGGACCAGGCCTCGCTCACATTCCTTTCCGTTTAATTTCCTAAGATTATACTCTGCTACCCGCTCCTTGCTGCGCCTACTCTTTACTCCGTTACTTATCTCGGGAGCGGTTTCAAGCTTTCTGCAACATACCGACCCGTCCGTGGAAGCAAGGCAGAAACATCGAAACTACACTGTGTTGGTTGTACCTGCCCAGTTTACACCGTTTGGTATCACTGCCGTTTCTCCTTACATAAATTTGCCTACTGCTGTTCGATTTGCACCTCGTCCAAATGCTTGTTACAAGGCAATACGACACGGAACATAGCCGTTGGCCATTCAGCAGATACGACCCATCCAGGAACACGTCCAGCCCTCGTATGTCGAACTCTTACGATGTCAATGTCGAGCTGCCGGCACCTTCGACCTGGCAAGGGCACAACTCCAGCCCTTCCCATGCAAGTGGCGGATTTTCTCAACCTTATACTTCACGAAATGAAGCCTTGCAGCTCTCTCAGATGCGTCAGCCGGCAGAAGACAAAGGTGATTCTCTGGGAATCCATATGAGGTCCGGAACAACACAGATATACTCATCCCATTTCCAACCGTCAGACCACAGTGGAATTCCCCTGTCGGGACCGAAGCAACCTACACTCCAGAATGATAGCTATGGGATGAAACCCAGCGTGTCAGCAACGGAGGAGTCTGGCAATGCCCAAGCTGTGACATCCGGCAGCTTTGCGCCTATGGGTCGCTCAGCATCCGAGCTTTCAACCGCTCAGTCGAACCAGGGAGGAAGAGTCAACTCACCGCTGGACGAAGAAGATGACGACCTTGACGAAGATGACATGCTCGACGGTGACGAGAACTCGTCTCAAACTCCCGCAGAGCGGGCGGCTGCTCGACGTAAGATGAAGCGATTTAGGTCAGTACTCTTTTGTTGAAGTCTCGAAACATGCGCTTACTGTATCAGGCTCACCCATCAGCAAACCCGATTCCTCATGAGCGAGTTTGCAAAGCAGCCTCACCCCGATGCCGCACATCGAGAGCGACTGTCGAGGGAAATCCCTGGACTAAGCTCACGCCAGGTCCAGGTGTGGTTCCAGAACAGGTACTTAAGCCCTTGCACATGGTTGTATGAGTATGGCTAATCATGATTTAGACGTGCGAAAATCAAGCGCCTCAACGCTGACGACCGCGACCGTATGATCAAGATGAGAGCAGTCCCCGAGGGCTTTGATAATGTCCAGGCGCTTCATTCTCCTTATGGTGCAGTCCACGGCATGAGCGCTTCTATGCCCTCACCGGGACAGTTCAACACTCAGTCATACGCCCAACACATGATGAGACCGTTGATCGTCGACGGTCGAAGGAACGATACACACGAGCATTCTTCACCGACTGGTCTGACCCCAGGATTTGGTGGAATGACATACAGTCCTGCGGGTAGCATGACCAGCTCCAGCCTAGCATCGCCCCTTTCCCCAGCCCCGAGTGACCGATACCCGTACGGCGGCCATTTCTCTGGCCCTCTCACGGGTAGCCCGAGAACCTCGTATCCATTCGGTCAACAACATACGCTTGGCACCCCTATTGAGATCCATCGATCAAGTCCTCATCCCATCCCGCCGCCGTTGCTTCGCGAGTCCCTATCCCGAGCCAGGTCAGAGTCCTCACAGTCGCCGCTACGATCCAACATGGCATGGAAAGGGGATGTCGTTGAGTATACCTACCGAGGGGCGAGCAGCACGAGCCCAAGTCTCTCTGACCGACAGCCACCTCTGTATCAGCCGACACCGATAAGTCAACCTTCTGGTGGCATCGGTAGTTATGATACAACCCCTATCCCCAACGCCAGGACACCTCCGGGAATCCAAGCGCCAAGAGCCGGCATTTAAAAGGTTCTCGAGCTTTCCGTCAGGTCATCATTGTCTGCTTTCACACAGCAATTGTCGTGTATGAAGACCGCGCTCCTCTCGACAGGTCAATTCAAGCCACCCATATAAGTGCACAAAGTCGCTTGAGTTCTTGAATATCACTCAGGTATACAGTACTCATCTCACCGGCACATGTTGATACAAGACGCTTATCATTGCTCCTGCAAGACACCAAAACGTCTTGGCAATAGCATGGTTGGGTTCGTCCTGTTTTCATTTCCTGGAAGTATTGTACTGTTACCCTATTTTGATAATTTCTTGTCGTTCTTTTATTTTGGTTTACATGGTCACTTTTCGCCGGGCGTGCCGAGGAGTGTTGAGCTGGGTATTTTGATAATGATCACGACCCTTTCTTTTGTCGTTTATGGGGGTAAGGTAATCGCCATGATGATGAGCATCTAAAGCTGGTATTTAGTGGGGAAAAAACATGAAGGGGGTTTACTGGAGGTCAATAGGCGCACGTGTTTTTTTATCACTGGGTTTGGTCTTTGGGATAGATAGACTGGTTCTTCTCTCCCTTCCCAGGTGTGCCTTTTTGAAATGAAGTATTAGGATACCGGAAGTAGCCTGTTACGTCGGCTTTAGCCCTGGTGGCAGCTCGTATCAACTAGGTAGTTCTGACGATGAAATGCAATAATTATAAGATTTCAAAGAGCAACAGTTTGGCAGTGATGATAAAGATAACCTTAACTTTCAACAAAAATGCCCAAGCTTTCTAATAACTCAAAATTGTCAACAAAAAAAAAAAAAAAAAAAAAAAAAA